>SJJU01004584.1:0-30275 GCA_012932125.1 Conopomorpha cramerella | reverse complement strand
AAACACCCATGCGCCGCCGGCCAGCCTACTATGTTTATAACAACCGTTAAAAACAACCGAAATCAATCGGTAGCGCTACCTCTATTATATCTGTAGCGGTTGTTTTATAATACCGGCTACCGTTCCGTTTGCAACCTAGCGATATCGGTATGACGTCATAAGGGTACCCTTAACCCAAAAAAAAATACCGGTATTAAGTCCCTGTATATATCGATACCTATGTGTTGTATAACTACTTGCATACAAAAATAATAGGAGCCAAGACTGAACCCAACATTTGGTCCAATGTATAGCACCGGCATCAGATGATAACATAGGAACCCATACCCAAATACAGGCCTTAGGTACCTATCTGATTTTCCACTTCACTGAAGTCACTTTTTGAGATCCCATTAGTACTACGCACGTCATCAAGCCCAAACGCCATTGTCTCTTTAGCCGCGTGTCGGAAGAGATATGGTTAATATAATTAATTTACACTTCGGACCAACAAATGACCAGCCCATTTACAATAAACGTAGGTAGGTACTTGGTTTGTAGTACGCGCTGCGTAACATGGGGTTAATTAAACCAACTAGGAACTCGTAAATCACGTAGTCGTAACGGAATGACAGAGTTCGAATACATTAGTCTAAAGGTCGGGCTATATTTAATAATAAGAGGTCACAGTAAAACAACAGCCAAAATAATGTGGAAATAACTGTACAAACTGACATTACAGTAAGACACAATAGCCTAACCCGGTACACCAACCAAATAAACAAACACATACTACAAAAGCAGGCAGCAATACATACCTACTTGCACAATAGTCTCTAAAGTTTTAGGAGGCACCAGAACAAATACGCTGAACCTTCCCCTCCCTGGTTTCAGGTTTCAGGGCAGGAGGTCAGGAAAAGCCGCTCATAGCGGGCGAAAATAAAGAGAAAACTTTAACAACAAATACTAATATAAAAAAATACACTTCACGCCTTTTAAGTCCAAAGCGGGGTAAGCACTTGCTAAAGCAAATGCCCACGGTTCACCAAGCGTATTTTACGCCAACGTGACAGGCAGCACAGACAGCCCATCGCCGTTATAGGGTTCACACACCTTGTGGTGTGCATCACGATGTTGTCCTTCATCGTACTAGCGTTGCGTACATAGGCTCTAAAATTAATCCCATTCTCACGTCACGGTACTCGTCCAGTAGCCGGACTCGAACCCACGACCTCTCGGTTACAAGTATTCGACCAACTGGACCACAGACGCTACTAATATAACCTAATTATAATATTACAATTTTCATTGATGCACTTACAACAGCTTGTTCCTAGTTCGATTCCCGCACCCAGGGTGTGTGCCAATGTAATTTATTTAAAGTGTGGCAGTGAGTAAGCAGTCTGTACAATTTCATAGACAGGTGATGACTGATTTCGAGCTTGCCTGGCATGCGACACTCGTTGGGCGCCATTTCTTTGGTGACTCGTGGTTACCTCAAAACTATTAAAACAAAACTATCCATCTAAATATAACTATGTGAACGTAAGTCTGTTTGTTATGATCGTCATATGAATATGTATACACAAGGTTTTAGAAGTAAAATATTTAGTCTTATATTTTATCCCGTAATTAAGCACGGGAACTGAACACCCACGGTGGGTAACGCCACGAGGTACAGCTAGTGTATTATGTGATAAAATTGGAGTGAAATAAATTACTATACTTCAGACGTCACACTTACCCGTCAGACTCATGGTCTTACCATTTTAGCGAGACGAAGAAGAGCTGAATCTTACGCCTACACTATTGGCTATAGCAATATTACTTAGTTTTAACGTTTGTCCGTTGCCTTGTAGGCGTTACATACAGTTACAACCACAACTTTGCAAGCACAGCTAATTATCTGGTAGAATACTTGATCAGTCTTTAACACGTCTGTTACCGAAAATGTGTTTGCTGATCACTTATTATTATCTAACGAGGATTTCTGGATTTATCCCACTAAAAACTATGGAAAATGAAAACTATTATAAATAAAAAGTATTCAGTACATTTCATTATTATTTTAATTTGCATGTTCCAACACAATGTGGATATTATCTATACATAATATTAAGAGCATAGACATAGCTATGAAATATAGCACAATTTTAGCAATTATATTACAGAATGCTTATAAGCAACAATTATGTCTTATATTACATTTGTAAAATTTGTTTTACACATTTAAAATTTCTGTGATAAGGCCAGCAGCTATAGTGTTCCCTGAGACCCTCAACATGACTCTGCCGAGTTCCTTAATGTCTTTGTATCGCTCAACACAAATTGGACGGCAGACTTCAATGTCTACAACAGCCACAGAATTATTCCCCAAACACCTTGGCTTCTTCTTTACAACTTCACCTGTGCTCTTATTGAGCAGGGCCTTCAGTTTCACAATATTGGCTGACTCCACCAATGACTGGTGATGAATAAGCACTGGATAACCTTTTGTAATTGGAGCTTTAACATTAAACACAACAATTCGGGCCTCAAACTTAGTTGTGAGTGGCACCTGCTGTACAGGGTCGCTGAGCACACAGCCCACAGACACATTCTGTATGTCCACTCCAGACAGAGTGACACTGGCCTGGTCTCCAGCAAAAGCCACATTTGTTGACATATCATTGATGCTCACACTCTTAACTTCGGCAATTTCTTTAATGGGACAGACTAGAACCTTGTCACCTTTGCTGAGTACTCCAGTTTCTAGTCGGCCAGAGACACAGAAACCTGATCCTTGACCTTTGAATATGTCATTGACAGTCATACGTAAAGGTTTGGACACAGGTCTCTCTGGCACATTAAAATTATCAATGACATCGAGCAGGCATGGCCCATTATACCACTTCAGTAAATTAGACTCTGTAGGTTGTTTTGCTAAATTTTCACCAGTGAGGCCCGAACATGGTACAAATGTAACATCAGAATCTTTAAATCCAGCTTGTTTTAGGAAGAGTTTTAACTTTTCTCTTATTTCTTCAAATCTATTCTGGGACCAATTTGAAGTGTCAAGTTTATTTACTGCAACAGCTAGTTGGCTGACTCCCAGGGATCTTACAAGAAGAGCATGCTCTCTGGTCTGTCCTCCCAGTTCAAAACCAGATTCAAATTCACCTGTAGTGGCATCAACCACCAGTAGGGCAACATCTGCTTGTCCTGCACCTGTTATCATGTTTGGAATAAAATCAGCATGGCCAGGAGCATCCAATATAGTAACTTGCTTTGTTTTAGTTGAAAATTGTGCTCGCCCAACATCCATAGTGATGCCTCGATTTCTTTCTTCACCAGTTTCATCCAGCACCCATGCATACATGAAGCTTTGTTTGCCAACTTTCTTACTTTCTTGTTCATATTTATGTAAAGTTTTTTGGCTGACTTCACCTAACTCACAGAGCAGTCTCCCCATCAATGTAGATTTCCCAGCATCTACATGACCTATAACTACAATGTACAGGTGGTCTTTTTGAGACCCTCTTTCTTTCTGAAATTTAACAATAGGGTCAATTTTGTTTTCCTTAACTTTAGGCATAGACTTGTTATCATCAAAGAAAACATCAGGCCTAGGTGAGACACAGCCTGACGCTGGTGACATATCTCGTGGAGTTGATATTTTACTTCCTGCATTAGAGCCTTGCCCTACTTTGAAGCCTTTCCCCACATTCTTAGGTTCCGCAGTAGCAGCTACTACCTTTGGGACTATATCACTAGTTGTAATTACAGGAGCTCTTACAGTTTCTACAACAACCAGAGGCTTAACAATTTCTCTTTTCTCTTGAGTACATTCTGTCTCTTTACTGTTGCTATTCAATATTTCATCCAGTGCTGAATTATAATCAAACTTATGTTTTAATATTGTTTGTACTAAAATATTATCTGAAATGGTATCACCTAGGATGTTCCGCAATTCATCTAAACAAGACATCAACTTAGCTTCATCGTCTTCATTCAGACACAAGCTGCGTATATCTACAGAGTCCCTTCTTCCCAAAGCAGGATGGGAAATATCTGCATCTTCTTCACCCTCTTCCTCAATGTTACTATGTTCCTCCAGATAGTTGGAGATAGCTTGCTGGTTGCGCGAACGATCATACATCCACTGCGCGGAGTCACTGGGCGACAGGCAGCTGTCCTCTTCCACAGAATGACCATAAACATCATCGTAGTCATAATCGTCCGAATAATTCCGGTTTCGCACATTTCGATGACGAGCCATTGTCTATATTATTATGTTAAGAAGTTAAACTTTGTGTCACAGTTCACATTTTCCAGAAAGATCTTTTAATTTCGTTTCAGGTATTTCAATATACTGGAGAGAAAATATTTTCATTTTTTAGCAGTCCAATGACATTTGTAAAACGTCAGTTTCACATTGTCAAAAAGTCCACGTGGTCAGTATTCCGTGTCTCGACCGTCTGAAAACGGGTGGGTCTGTGCCTAGGTCAGAACAATACCCCAAATAGTGGCTAATAATGTAGCGTATCTTATAAAAAGTAATAAAAAAACTACTTGTCACAAATAATGACAGCAATATCTTCTATTGTTTCAATATTTATGTCATTATTTACACCTAAAACTTGTTTTTCATCTGCTGTGCTGTGTTTTACTCCCCTTTTTGTATATCACAAATTCAAGAATATATATATTAGTTAATTATTTTTACCTTTTCGGAAAGACCTGTACGTTTCAGTGAATATCAAGTAAATTGATTTTTTATCCAAGTTCTAAATAAACTAACAAAATGAAAAAGAAGGTAAATATAAATTTCTTTTCACTTTATTCACTTATAAGAATTCGACTGTTGCGTATTAATTTTCGTGTAGTCCAAGTATTGTAGTCCATTTCGTAGCAATCTTTATGCACATAATTTTCCACAATTTCAGGTGCTTTTGATGGGGAAAAGTGGGTCTGGAAAGACAAGCATGAGGTCCATAATTTTTGCCAATTACATAGCAAGAGATACAAGAAGATTAGGAGCTACAAGTAAGTATTGCTACACAAATAAATTAAGAAGGAATACCATTCATCAATAGATTTTATCTTATTGGCTTATTATTTGTTGACTCATTGGTATTATTCAATCTGTCTCTTTGTTACGCCTCTGTAAATATATTACAGTTCCTAGTTGACACATAACATAACTTTTACCGTACCAAACTACTATATAGTTACAAACACACATTTTTGTCCCACAGTTGATGTAGAACACTCACATGTAAGGTTCCTGGGTAACTTGGTGTTAAACCTATGGGATTGCGGTGGACAAGAAGCCTTTATGGAGAATTACTTTGCCTCACAGAGAGACAATATTTTTCGAAATGTGGAAGTGCTCATTTATGTATTTGATGCGGAGAGCAGAGAGCTGGAGAAAGATTCACACTACTACCAATCATGCCTGGAAGCTATTTTACAGGTCATTTTACTTTACACTATGAATTTGTAGAATGTAAACACATTATTTACAATGTATGTTCAAAGTTGTATTGAACTTATTACAACTGAGTAAGGTTCAATTTGTCTTTATTTGTGCCCTGTGAGGGTCTACCATATGTGCATATGTATATGTGTATAGTAGAAATCATGTGGTACTATTATATACAATACTATTTAAGACATTCCTAGATGTCTTTTTTCTTAGTATGTAGTTTCATATCACTAGAATTTACTTGCAGATTTGATAATACAGTACATACAAGTATGTACCTTTATCAATTCAATATAATTTGTTTACTGAAATGTTCAAGTAATTATAAAACAATAATACATTTTCAGAACTCCCCAGAAGCAAGAATCTTCTGTTTAGTGCACAAAATGGACCTTATAGCCGAGGAGAAGCGAGATGAAATATTTAGACAGAGAGAGGAAGATTTGAAGAAGTTGTCAAAACCCTTAGAATGCACATGTTTCAGAACAAGCATATGGGACGAAACACTTTACAAGTATGTGGTACCCCAGTACAAACAGTAGGCCAAGAATCTGGTTTCACCTTACATCACCCTAAGGTTGAAAATCATGTGAATGTCAATAGACATTCTATGAGTTCAAATTAAGAATTCAACCTTATTAAACATCAATAGTGACACAGGAGCTGTCATCAAAATTGATAGACCACTTTCTTGGCTGGTCATACTTGATACTAAAATTAGGACTGTCACTACTATTCAATAATAATAAAATAGTCCTGTATTTATTCTTTGAATACAATGACATAGGTAAGCTTAGAATTTATGTATGAAGAGTGACTGGTAGCCTAATGGATGGGTATCACCAACTTAGAATGTTGTGTGTTTGAGTCTGGATATGTGTCTATCAGTGGCGTGCACTGGCTTTTACGACAAGGTAGGCAGTAATCCCCAAAGATTGACACCTATGTATACGTAACTTGTCTTTATGAAATATAGGTACCTACATATCTACTCACCCACAAAAAACAGGGCCTTGTCAGCCTATGTCGTGAGTACAACAAAAAAAGATCTAGCAATAACTCTATCATTAGGTCGGGTAGCCGAAATACTAAGGTAGGCAGTGTCTTTTTGCCTATATGGTCTGCACGCCACTGGTGTCTATGTTGTGTGAACACTTAACAGCTAATGTGGATAACGAGGAGTGGATTCATCACTATCACTTACTTAAATCCTATAGTAACAGTTTAAAGGAAGACTTTACTAAATGACGTCACGCCATCCTGCTCTCTGTGACTGCTCTGGCATCAGAGGAACTCATCCCTCGCGCTGTCAGCTCGCCGTCGACGGTGCTCCGCCACATGTGTACGGAGCATCCAAGCCTGTGTCACCACTATCACAATAATTTAAAAACTTCTATCGTAACATTCCTAGAGACTCTTTAGTGTATTTATGTCTTTTAGATATTTAAGATTAACAAAAATTTAATAGTGATAAATTATAATTATACATTATTACATTTTCAGGGCCTGGTCCAGCATAGTGTATAAGTTAATTCCAAACGTAAAGGCATTGGAGTCTTCCCTGCAACAGTTTGCGCAAATCCTGGATGCTGATGAGGTATGGTGTAATATCTACCTTAAAGACTGCCACTCGCTACTTATCATCCTTTATAATGGACGTACCATTAAAATCCCAATAGTTGGACAGCAAGTGATCTTTAAAGAATAGAACTAAAGGATGTTTCGTGATTTCATCCTTGGATATTAAGAAAATACTTTTATACAAACCTTGATATATTTTGTGTCCTTATTTAGTATGGAAAATTCTTAGTGGTTAATTATTAATTGAATTTCCATACAATACGGAGAATTACTTGATGGTTATATCACAACCATAAGTCCATTTCGCCATGTGAAAATGCGCCCGGACGAAAAAAAATTCGACTGCAAACAGCACGTTCAAGTGATCGAATTTGTAAGGTCGATTTTTTTTTTCGTTTCGGTGTTCAATACACCAGCTGAAATGCACAGTTCAAAAGGGTATTGCCGTATCACTCTGTATAAAGGAAATGTTGTTTTCCGTCATTTCAGGTGCTACTATTCGAGCGGGCGACGTTCCTGGTGGTGTCGCACTGCCAGCGCCGCGAGCACCGCGACGCGCACCGCTTCGAGAAGGTGTCCAACATCGTGAAGCAGTTCAAGCTGTCCTGCTCCAAGCTGGCCGCGCAGTTCCAGAGCATGGAGGTCAGTTACTACATGCAGTGCTCAATCTGTGCTGTATTTATGGTAAACCCTGCATTCCGAAATGAAAATTTTCGCTTACAGAGCACACAGCGGTAACACTTTCTTATGATCACAACATTTCGGAACGATTATCAGTGCGCTGTCACCGACGAAAGCGGTATAATCTTTTACGGAACGTAGGGTAGGTAATATTGTGGAACAGACACACTTGGAACGTGTTTCCAAGTCGATTCGACAAGTTATCAAAGGTCAGTGCGGTGAAAAAATACAATCGCGAGTAGACACGAAACTTGTCCAGCGCGAGTGGGGGTGGACTTGTCCCTGTTATAATCCTTGACTATTATAATCCTATTCGATATAAGTACCTATAATAACAATAATCATGTGTGTCTGAACGAGTCAGTCCTTGTGTCGTCAATAGTTTGATAAAAGGTATTAGATGTAGGTAGATAATACGGAGCTTTTTCCGTAGCTCGAAATCCAATGCGCCCATTGTGCGTGATTTGGGTGTCGCTACTCCAACCACCCCAGCTCCTCGAGGATCCGCAACAAACCCCTTGTGTCCTTGACGATCTCCTGCAGGGGCCGTCTGACTCCTAGAGATAACAGGGATTAAATCAACTACCTGGCCGTGTGGTGACGGCGAATAGAATACATGTGTCACCACCCCAGCCCAACTTTTCCCGTCATGGGGGTCGTAAGAGGCGACCGACGGAGCTCTCCATAGAACGGGCAGCAGCGCTCTCTGTGAGTTAAACCACAATAACACCACTGCGATCGCCAACCCGCCTGCCAAGCGTGGCGATTACTGGCATTCCACCCCAAATGACGGATCTCATTGGGGGAGGCCCTCGTCCAGCAGTGGATGATGATGAAATCAACTACCTACGGTCGACCTGCGAGCGCAGCTAACGTTTACCATTCGTCCGTCAGGTGCGTAACAGCGTGTTCGCGGCGTACATCGACGGGTTCACGAGCAACACGTACGTCATGGTGGAGATATCAGACCCCAAGATACCATCAGAGGCCACTCTCATCAACATCAGGAACGCGCGGCGACACTTCGAAAAGCTCGAAAAGGCGTCGTCCAACGCGCAGCATTACCTCTGAGTAAACGTTTACGGTATTGTGTTGTGAAAGGGACAGTCAAACAAGTTGATTGTTATAACACTGTGTTGGACAAATCACTCACGGCTATACTAAAACTCTGTTAATCGTTAGCACTGGCATCTACATGCAGATACTTAATAGTCTACCGGAACATAAGATAGATAAACTTTTTTAATGGCATTCATTACGTTTGGCGTCCGGTCTATCGGTCAATCTGTCCAATTGTCCAAATGTCCAAAAGTAGTATGTAAATTAAGCAATATTTCGTTGGGTTGTTTGATCGATAGATTGGTGGTAATAATGTCGCTGACATAAACATTGTTAAGTTGTCATATTTTGCCGTTAACTTTAAACTTTCGGAACAACGTAGTTTGAATTATCCGGCCCACATCAAACAAACTTAAAGGCGTCGAAATAACCTGTACTAGATTTTTTTTTTGCAAGATCCAATGTTCCAACATATACTTACAAAGCATACCTACCTATTAGTTTTATAATTACAATATTGGAATGCGCAATTATTTTAGATCGACTGACTTCCAAACATTACGTTATAATAATTATAATATGTGTCAAGTAGTCATGGGGAAATGTAGATGTCATTATTATATTATTTAGACCCGTATTCTGAGACCTGAACTACTCTCTCTCACTACTCAGGTAAGTTTTATCCACTAATGACAAGTGTCAAAAAGAGAAAAATGCACCTCAAGAATTACATAGCATTGATTTTTCGTTCAGAATATCGGCCTTAGAGTTTACATGTTGTAGTTACAAACGGATATTTTAATAAATTTGTTAATGATAATTTGCTTCGATAAACTGTCAAAGAAGCTATGAAGTTAAATTCGATAATACGTACATATGTAAACCAAATAATAATTTTCTATGAAACAATTTGAGAAAAACAACCAACATCAGATTTCAGCAATATAATTTTAAATACCTACTGTAAAGTGTACGCTCCAATCATTAATTCTTAATAAATTAATATATTATTTAAACATTGTATTAATATCCTATCTGGACTGTCATTACGTGTATTTTACACCTACGTGATATATACGTGTTTTTTTTTATTCAACTACCTACTCAAATAAACATATTTATTTTACGGTACATATAAAAGCGATCACTTACCTGGTTGTTTTGAATACCATTGACTTCACAATCAGTGATCTTATGTGTCTGGTATTGGCTATGTGCAAAGCGAGTAGTGGCAGAGAGATAAGGACCGCAGCGCACAACACGGCAGAAATCGGAAACAAATGCGGATGATCAGCTGTCAAGTGTTGATTGCAGTACAAAATCAAAGCAAAGAAATGGGCCATGACTGTTGTTGCGTTGTTAAATTTTAACGTGTTGCGTTCTTACATGCTCGGCTAATACTAATTAATTGCATTTTATCTCAGTTTGTGGTTGGAAACTAATATTATGTGTAATAGTTTCAAACCCGGTTTTTATTATTATATTAATTTTACAAACTATTGAATAAATTTCACTTATATAATATTGTCAACAATACTATTTTAATCTTTGGTTTTATTCATATTTGCAAAGAAAACTAACAATGTTTACATTGTTATTATTTGACAGCTTCCGCAAATGTTGTAAACGCTACGCGTCGCCACCGTCGCGCACATAGCCAATATAAGACATTGGCGGTTAATAGGTGTCCTTGGCCTGTCAGCATATTGTGGTAGGCATACGTTGTTTACGCGTACGGGAATAATTACGCGTACGGGAATAACAGAGACTGTGTTTGTTATTACAGGGTGATTGAGACATACCCTCCGGAACAAAAATAAAATCGAGCACACAAAACGAAGAGATCGTGTTTGTATGGAAGTAATTTTTTTTGCGTGCCGGTGCATTGACACCTGCTGAAACGGACTCAGTTGCGTCTACCGAAACAGTAGAATTTGGCTGAATATTGTATTTCCGGATCATTTTGCATATTCCGTGAATAAAAATTGTAATATTTAATACAAGATTACAATACTTTACGATTTTGCTTTATCTATACTTGACTTCCTTATACACACATCAAAAGTGTCTATTCAATGTTCAAGTACATTTTAGAAGATTGCAATCAAGAATATATTTTACAAAAACTGAATTAATTCATAATTTATTCAAAATGTGGTGATAAGTCATTGATACATGCATGGGGAATTAGGTAGGAGACCAATCCAGAAGATTAGATTTGATTTAAATAAATTCGATTTTTTTTAGAGCTAAAAATGTTCTTGATCCCTAGACACTTTTGATGTGTCTACATAGGTACTACACTGGATAGTAACTCTTCCGGTTTCTTGATATGATATTGTCATGGAAAAACTGTCAAACTGTATGATAATCAGACATTATAGTCGACGTCATCTAAGAAGCAAATTCTGACACATTGATAGATTCATGAACAATTTTTAGTATGGATGTGACTGACAACCAAATGTATGACGATGACATTTCTATCCCAGCGTTGAACGTTCTATTCCTTCTTAGTTCTTTGTCATCAATTAATAGAGCTGTGTTTCTTTGTTCATGTATCGAAGTGACAACGATTCGATTATGCAGTTATATGTAAAAGAAAGGTTTCATCTTGTCGAAACCTTGAATTCATTGTCTGTTGCTCATAAACCATTTACGAAGACTGTAATTGATGGTACCAAAACATCACTCATAAATAGATTCTAAAATAAATCGAATCATTCCAATATTGTGCAACACTATCAGTCTAGGCTACTTAAGTACGCATAGCAATCGACCTGTCAGAATTTGCTTCTTAGAAGACGCCCACATTAAAAAAAAGCCAAACTTTCGAGCAGTCCTACATGCCAAAGTATATCGTTCGTATAATGTACCTGCCTATCTTTACCTGCATACATGCCTGTCTGTTATAATTTTGAATATTTTTTTATTTAAATGTGGTAGATATTGTTGTGATACACGACGTATGAAATAATAAATAAACAAAATGTTCTGTGCTATTTTTTGTAATGTTCACATTCTGTTTATTTAATATTAGGGTCGTTATAATGGTCATTCCCTGACTTATAAACACATTTGAGCGTTTGATTGATCCGTGTTCTTGTCTCCTTTTGTTCAGTAACATTTAGGAATTTATTTTGACATTTGTTTTATAAATGTTCGTCCCTGTATCTGTCATTAAATGTCAAAATAGCTATAGATGGTAAAATTAATGACAGACTAGGAACGAAAGCTGTGAACAAAGTCATGATTAATATCACATTAGAATCTGTACACAAAGACAGGAACATTTATTAACCAGGAATAAACAATCGTTAAAGTATTTTTATAAGTGAGGAGGCTATTGTTAATAGTTGTAGTTAACGTCTATAGAAAATGTTTATAAACTGCATTACATTTAAGTTTTACTTGTAAAAAGATATATTCGTAATAAAACATACCTACCAACAATAACAATTTATTTATTCAAACAATACGAATATTGTTTTAACTCGTTTGAACTATTAAATAACGAATATTATAAATAGCACACAGCTGATCTAACAAGATAATACAAACATTTAATGCTGGCTTCATTTCCTAGGTGAATTCCCGACTTATAATCTAATCAAACTATATATAAATTTTGAAATCACTGTTTCAACACTTATTATTGTAGGTAATTTGTGTTTGCGGCAATACTTGCAACTTACTTTAGAATCTAGTACCCCGAGAGTACTTATTCAGGGGGCTATCGCAGTAAGAAACACTTACCTAGGTAGTTTTGTAGGTACACTATTTCATCCTCCTAGATAGATACATAACCTACGACAAATGTCAGATAGGTGTAGGTATCTCTATCGAATCTACATAATACGAGTATGGCATGGGTTGGTCACCCATGCATCCTATTTCGCATTTTGTTGGTTTTCATTTAATGCCTAGCAGAAGTATGAAAAAAATAGGAAAATTGGTACTCTAGCCTGTCCGCTAATTCATACTCTACCGAAAAGTCCGGGCCGTTTCATATCACGTATGTCTGAAAATCGGCCAACATCTATATTTTTCATACCCCTCGTTGCTAAGGGTAACCTACCTCTAAATATTTTTTGAACCGCGGGTAACACCAGCAGCACACATCTATAACATAACAATACATCGAGTGGACTAAGTAGGCACCTACCTATCTGCCTGCGTACGTGCGCACTAGTTTTGAAGGTTACCGGTTTTGTGACGTCCAGTTCATATCTTGTCTGCGATATTATCAAAAATATACTGAGTGTGTGTGAGTAAGCAGAGCCTGCGCAGTCACTAATCAGCTGTCACCTTTCGTCGCCGCCGTCGCGTCGGTGATACCTACAACGTTCGCGTGTTCTATGAATTGTTAAAAATGACAATGACACAAGAAACCAGACCTGCATTCGACTACCATGAAGAGTCACAGTCAGAAAAACTTCTAAGGAAGTCCAAGGAGTCTCCATTCATGATTATCGGTGAGTGGTATCGTAGTCATGCCTTGTCACGAACGCAGTTAATCTCCGGGAAACTTCCACACATTTCTCTCTTTTATAAAGATAGATATGAGAAGGTTCTAAAGTTGTATGTAGGTAACCTACGGTCAAGGAATACCGGATCGTAATACGTCCGGCTTTTTGAAAATGGCTGGGTTATCAATATTTTTATAGATAAGAAATACAAAAAAGCCGGATGTGTTTCGCTCCGGAAGTCCGTGACTATAAATACTTAAATAGGTGAATCGCTAAGTAAATAGGCACCCCTTACATAATTAAACCTACTAATTAATAGGCCCTAATAGTAGTATTTCTAGATTAGAACTAATCAATAAAACTAGTGGGAACAAAGGCAAATATGTATGTGGTCGCTGTTGGTATAGAAGCTATTCTAGCGTCAGTGATCGCAACGGAATACCGAAGTTTAGCAACAGTGGGCGCGAACACCAAACATTTCAGTTTTTCCCCGGTTAGTCGTTAAATATGACCTATTTTCAAGATTTGTTTGATTTGCTCCGGCCAGCCTGAGCCACAGAAGCCAGCCAGTCCCTCGGTCGACTTGAAAAGTTCTCAGTTGACCTGACCACTAGCTTCACATCCCGTAGTGGTTCGGAGGGTCGGGCGGCCGTTGCCCAGGTAATAACTAAATTAATGAATAAAAACTGGGACCTTTCCTACTGTTTCTCCATTATTAACTATGTTTATATACCAGGTCTCTGCGGGCTGATGACGGCGTGCGGCGTGGGCGCGTGGAGATTCCGTCAGCGCGGCTCCATGAGCCCCAGCGTGTTCCTGATGCAGCTGCGAGTAGCGGCGCAAGGCACCGTGGTCGCCGCGCTTGCTGCGGGCATGACCTACACACTCTACGACAACCATCTAAGGCCCAAAACCCAGTCCTCGTAACACGCAAATCTTTGAAAACTGGCTATAAAGACTGTTGGTGGATGGTATATGAAATAAAGAGATTATTGATCGAAATAATTTATTCTTCAAATAAATTTTTAGTAATGTTGTGTAATGAAGTTTTATTTACAAAAAAAAAACGAAGATGCCTATAACTATGTTATATCACAAAGCATATTAATAATATCAAACATTAGTATTCGTAATACTGGATATTGCGTTGTTGTTAAAACATTACGTTAGAATACAAGAAAATACATGAGCAGAACCTTTACATAAAATTCACATGTAAAAAGCTGTCAAAATTATAATCAATAATCCCCTTAAAAAAGTTATGCAGTCACTATAACTGCCAATTGCAATAAAATTACAAGTGACAGGAAAGGAGAGTAGCATAGTTATATCAAAATGTGAGGTGATCCAAAGGTGAGATCTAACCAGCACCTCAGACTAACATAACTATACTTGCAATCCTAAACTAATGTTTAGAATAAACACAACAGTATGGAAAACACGCAGGTGTAAGAGAAAACATTTTCTGACCCTTACTTTTGGTGTATTTTTGGATCCAAACTATCAAATTGGTAGTAAACATGACAGTTTAGATCCAGAATTCCATACATTTTGGGGGAAAGGGACAGACGTTTATTGCAATTGGTGGTATCCGGCTTGCAAGTCTACATTCTTGCATACATATGGACATATAACAATTACAATGCAATTGTCCCACCTTGACATATTAACTTTTTTATAATTATAGGGATCAGTTTGTAACATGAGCACAATTTAAATGCCCAATGTTACAACCTTTTACGTAATATAAGTAAACAAGTAATGATAACAAACATACAGCACATTACAACAACAACACAATCAAATTAATATTATTCATCGTACATCAAATGAGAACTTGGTTTTCTAGTGATTTATGGGAAATCTTCTTATTGGTAATAGTGAACCAAACAACACATGCTGTATCACAGGGAATTTTCCAAGTACCTCCTTTTTGTACATCTTTATCAGCCCTGCATTAATCTTTGCCCATGATCCCACAGCACTGATGCTCCACAGCTGATTAGAATGTTCAGCAAATGGACCAGTTTTCACCTCTTTGATGTATTTAATGCATGACATAAACATGTATTCATCCGAATATTTATCAATAACTTCCTCCTCTAAAAACTTTGCCGGTGGATATATTTTAGGGTGATCTATTAGCTGGGCACTGCCCCATATGAAAGGTACAAACTGATAATCATCCAAGCTCCACACACCATGGCTACCAGCCGGCTCCATCCTGTATGTTTTCTGTAGTCTCCGTACCAAATTTAGATATTTCATAAATATTACCAAAACTGTT
Organism: Conopomorpha cramerella; assembly: GCA_012932125.1. Taxonomy (NCBI): domain Eukaryota; kingdom Metazoa; phylum Arthropoda; class Insecta; order Lepidoptera; family Gracillariidae; genus Conopomorpha; species Conopomorpha cramerella. Next base: position 14,752 of record SJJU01004584.1, on the reverse strand, counting down.
GCAACATTATCCTCGGCTCTCAATGCTCCTAGTTTGTAAAGACAGCATAAAAACATAATGAATGCCATCTCATGTCCAGTGCCATAGTCAATCCTAGTTGCATTTCCAAAACTTTCCTCTAAGTAAATTTTCACCTCTGGAATGGCAACATGCAGTTTTGTTTCCAGACTCTCTTGTAGGAGTGTTGTTGAAGTATCTTTTACTTTTGCCAAAAAATCTCTAAAAGCACTATTTCCAAATCTTTGAGGTTGCTCTATTGGAGGCCAGTCATCTATTATTTTTTCTATTTTCTCTAGCATTTTCACTATTTTTGTTGCATTTTCGGTTATTCTACAATCCACTGATGTGGGCTTAGATTTAATGGCTTCATTGAGGGTAGCTATAAATCCAGTGTACTCCATGTAGGCTTCAGACTTTTCCCAAACAGTCATGTCAGTTATTGACTTTATTGCTTTCTGAGGTTCCAAGAATCTGTGGTTTGGTGGAAGTTGGTGTACACCAGTATCTTCTTTTTTAGCATCACCAACACCCTCATTTTCCATCTGGACAAAATAAATAAGAATTTTAGAGAGTGAGTAACTATTAATTTTGTAATAGTACCCTAATGACAAATAACACAATAATACATTGACATTTTATATCTATTTCAAGTTGTAACTAATTAGATAACAATCCAGCAAGAACAACATCCAAACATTTTTGTTCCTTTATCACCTAAATTAATGTTATCAATTTTAACATAGATAACATAATCAAATCTCTAGTACAGTTAAATTACGAGCATAACTTATAGTGACGGTAATTCGCGTAAGACGCGTTTCATATTCTGAAAATACAATTTCTTTAAGTTGTTGGTCGCGATAAGCTTCGCTGCTTCATTAATGAAGGTCAGAAATGTCAATCACACATTCACGATGGTGAGCTTGCTCGATTAGAAATTTTATACCTTCTGATACGAGCAAAAATATAAAATGGAAAGAATATTGAGAGGAATAATGAGATATCGCGTGTTGGACCGAGCAAGCATGGTTAAACAGTTTCAACAAGTTCAGGATCATCCTGTTGTGAGTACCATTACAGTTCTATAGTACTAACCTTTTATTTCAAAATATATAAACCGTAGGTATACACGGTCGGTACTATAAAAGTAACCAATAGTGTTATATTTCTTAGAGCGTAAACTGGTTAGCGTACACTGATTTCTTTGTTGTTGGTGGTAATTCGTACTAGAGGCACTTATGTCCCGAAAATCACATGAAGTTCAAAATTAAACAAAACATGTTTTCCAAAATAGAAGATGGCAAACTTGACAAACCTGTATCAAACTGTCAATAAATATTGAATTACGTTTGTCCTAATTTTTTTCTTTTTTCGTTCAAAACATTCACGCAAATGCGAAGCCATATAGCCAAATCTTGTACAGTCAAGGACGGCTTTTCGGGAACAAATACAGGAGTGGCTAGAAATAATTTCGTATTCAGCACTAACACTCCGTAAGATCCTTATCAAAATGTACTTATGTATTTTGTTTATAGGTATTTTTTCTGTTAATGTTACATTTTCCATTCCACTTGAATTATTTTATTTTTTTCAGCCGAAAGCCCTTTTTTACACCTGTATGGACAGTAGAATGATACCGACCCGATTTACAGAAACTAGTGTTGGGGACATGTTCGTGGGTAGGTAAATAACAAACAATTTGTACATATCGACGGTTTGGGCTATTTAGGAGATTAACATTCTAGTCATCATTAGTTATAAATGCCCATAAGTTCTAGCTACATAATACTGCGTGTTAAAGAAACCGAAGTAATGGTCTTAGAAACATTGTTGGGTTCGGCAATATGAATAACTTTTACTATGGCGATAATTCCGGGAAATGGAGAATTTTCAAACTCCAAAAGTTTCTTATCTACCTAGTTGTCGCTAGTAGATATCCAGGGGGAGTTCTGTCAGTTATGTTTTAGACTTTAGTGCGTTTTTTATTATTTGGGTGAGTTATTTAGACTTCGGACACTTTTGTTACATGTAGACATAGGTACAATAAAAATGTTTACTGTCGCCTTCAATACGAACTGCTTGAGTTTAGTAATTTTGTTGACTTTTGTCCCCTTGATACAATTAGCGCCATTTGTCATAACTAAAAGAAACAGGGCCCTTGAAAATTGCCCAATCCATAGTAAAATTTTGACGAGCCCAACAACGTTCGTAAACTGTCCCGAGTCCCTTTACACAAAGTATGAGAAATTTTTATCTTATCTTAACGCTTTATATTTCGTTAAAATCCGACGAGAAACAAAGAAGTTACGTTACGTTATTTGTTAGTATTTTTTACTTTAAATGGCTCTCTTGAAGATTTGCGTTTTTGGCGCTTATACCATATATCATCCGAACCGTTGATATCTATATTGTCTCTTATTTTCGCCAAATAGTAGCAGTGACTAGTGACAAATGCGACTTTTCTGATATTCTATAAGAGCTCGAAAATCTTTGTAGTAAAGTCGGTTATCTGTTTCAGTGAGAAACGCTGGTAATGTCATACCACATTCACAACATTTTGTGGATGAAATGACCAGTTGCGAGCCAGCAGCTATGGAATTAGGATGTATCATTAATGATATTCGGCACATTATAGTTTGTGGTCACAGTGACTGCAAAGCAATGAATTTGCTTTATAAACTGAAGAGTAAAGACGAATCCAGTAAAGTAAGTGTCGATATAAGTGTGTTGCTACCCTATTTCACAATTCCTGTTGTGATTATCATTTCCTTTTTTCCAGTTTTAAGCTTAGAATTTTTAACTAACGTAACATTGTTACAGGAACAACGAAGGATATCACCATTAAAATCGTGGCTATGTACGCACGGCCAATCGTCGCTCGATAAATTTATCGACATGAACGGTGATTTTTCGAAACCAATGCTGTTCAGCGCTGAGACACCGCAAAGGAAATTTGCGGCGTATATAGATCCTGAAAATAAATTTTGCATCGAAGATAAATTATCGCAAGTACGTATAAAATATGTGACATTAAAATTAATTGGACACAATGTTCCTAGTTGTTTCATTATCCCCCTAAATATGAAATGCTAATGTGTTTTCATTATTTCAGGTGAATACTTTACAACAGCTTCAAAATGTAGCTTCCTATGGTATGTTGCGTAAACGGCTGGAACATCATGACTTACATATTCATGCCCTTTGGTTCGATATCTACACAGGAGACATTTACTATTTTAGTCGGAGAGAAAAAACGTTTATAATTATTGACGAATCAACTTATGAAAAATTACTAGCCGAAGTAAGAAGATATTATTCATGACACAACAAACAAAAATAGCGAACCAATGTAATATCAAGCTGTTCGTAAATATTATTTTAATTGTTTGTGACTGAATCATGGAATTACCTACTTGGCGAATTTTTTATCTAACAGATTTTCATACCTACCACTGTCATAATACCACATTCTCCATACAGTTCGTGACAGAAATAAGAACGAAAAATCTGGCAATCACACGTCATGGCAAAATAATGGGTACTTTCATGGTAGGTCTTGAAACCTAGAATCTCAACCACTGATAAATTTAACTAATTTTAAAATGGCTACGCAGTAATATGTGTATTATCGTAGCATATAAAACAAAATATTTTTGGAAGAAATATTAATAGGCACATTTTTTAAATGGCTTCATAATCTGTCAAACTCTATAAAAAATAGTTTTTTTAAATGGTACAGCCATTTCAAAAAGTGTTATTCGCTCCAGGCCCGTTCTGGACTAGCCGGTATACGCTAAATTTCACTTGTGTTCATATTCTTACTTACACTTTTTATACCGACTGTACTTTTAATCTTATATCATTCCTCGCTTTGATTTTAATAGTCATAGGTTCTGCGTGCCTTGTGTTTATTAGCGTGTGAACGCAGTGAAGACGCTATCAGCCTATTCTGTAGTTTGTAAGGAATAAATTATAATTAAGGGTGAAAGTAGTTTAGGAAGACTTTTATACTTACCTTTAGAGTGCATGAGTATTTACCACTTTAGAATTTGTACTTTTTTCTGTTACATTATTATTAAATTGTTTTTTACAAAAAGAGTTTTTCTAAACATACACCCCTAATTTCAGGTCAAACAAAACATTTTTTTAGTCATTAAGATTTACTGAATGTAGGGTTCATATTTTAGTTAGGTAAGTACACCGTTTAAAATAAAGTGTTATTTGGAAACATTACCTACTTGTACGGATGGCACAAGCTAGAGCTGCATGTCGCCGAGATGAACATGCCGTGCTGGATTTTCGACATTCGAGAGGAACTTCCACATTCCAGCCTCCACCAAGACACCGCTTTTCTTTTAGACTCTGGTGAATGATGAACTGTATAACACACACAGTCCTTGACTGTACCTGTAGAGCTGAGAAAGTTCTACGAGAACACTTTTATTTGGCCTAACGGCTCGTGTATCTGAATGTAGTTTTATGACGTCAAACATTGAGATGACGTCATTTCGCCGACCTTGACTTTGACAGTACAGTCCTGTCAAAATTTATCCAGGGAAAATTTCGAAGGCGGAGTGAGTGATGAATTTGTGATGCAATTTGTTGAATAGTATTCTGTGTAAGTTAATAATTGTTTTATCTGCAGTAAGTTAACGTGTTTTGTGTTTTAATTCGAAACATAGTTCGCTTATATGTTGAGAATTATAAGTTTAAATAGAAAGTGATTACTTACGTCTACTGTTAGGTAATAACTTTTCACGTGTTTTCAGAAACCTTCAACTTGATATTCGGTCCAAAATGTCTCACCCGCCGGCATACGATTACAAGGAGGAGTCGCAAGCTGAAAAGTTTGCCAGGAAATCAAAGGAATCTCCTTTCATGATCATAGGTTGGTATCAAATTTGTCTCCACACAGGATATGTTTTACAGGTACACTTTAGTAACTTTGTATTTCTATCGATTTCAGGTCTGGTTGGACTTGTGACAGCATGTACAATAGGTGCCTATAAATATAAGACAAGAGGTGCAATGAGCACTAGTGTATTCCTGATGCAGCTGCGTGTTGCTGCACAAGGCACTGTTGTGTCAGCACTAACCATAGGACTTGCTTACACACTAGCAAAGGATCATATTTTTAAAGAAAAGAAACCTGAATGATGTCACAAAGTGATGTTAGTTAAATTCTAGGTAATTATTTATTACTCATTGTGTAAGTATGTCTAACACTTAGACAACACATTTGTGAAGAATCTGGTTTCATCTATGTATTATAGAAGATTAGAAATGCATTACATCTTTGTTGAGAGTAGAACATGCTAGTGAGGCGGGCAAACAAACTTAGGAGTAAGTTAAAACAGACTGTCCAATATTTGATCTTCTTATCATCTGTTTAATTTCTCATCCATCTATTTGGTAAATCATCCTACAGAAAACTCAAATAGAAGAAATATCATAATACCTTTTTCCTTGTATATTTTTTAATATTTATATAAAAAAATATATTGTGAATCTCACAGTGGTAGCCTGTATACATATTGTAATAATATTATGTGGTTGAATTTTTACTAAGTGAGTTGAAGATAATTCATAAGGTAAATTTCTATGCTAGAGTTAACCTGACAAACTCAACAGTTCTATTTTGTCTACCATATAACTAGTTTGATACATTAAGTACCTAAATGGAATATTATTTTGTGATAAATGTATGCTAACCTTATCATTTCCAGGATATTATTCATTAGATATTTTATAAGACTACTGTGATCAATTTTAGTTAAAACACACACAATCTTATTTAATTTTTGGGTGATATTTACCAATGTGGTATTTTAATTTTACTGTCCGTTAGTGTGTATGTGTTAATGTAATAAATCATTATCAATGTTCTACTTTTATTGTTATATTGTATTCCTATTCCCTATCCCTATGCTCAGACTTGTTCTCTAGATTTGTCATGGTTGTCATATAAATGTTACATTAAACTTGGTAAGTGATGGGAAAACTGCTAGGTAATGGTCGAAACATGGGGTTCATTGTTTGCCGCACCACTAAAATGGTACCCATAGGGTTCAGTCAACAAACATCATATGTTAACAACACCACGGATGATTAGTGTCGTACAAAGTATAGATAAAAATAAAACTAAATACGCAATTGTCTATTGAGAATTATATCTCAAGTGCTACTTTCACTAAATTGTTTCGATTTAGCCCAAATCATATAAAATGGGTTCTACGTCACCCATGGTGCCCTGCTTCACAACTAACGAATTGTTGGATACCAAAGAGTAAATTAACCACTATCCTAATGACCAACAAGCTAGGTTTACACACAAAGGTCAATCAATCTGCTGGTTCGAAGTGCGGCTCCAGAACAAGCAAAGCTCATTACTATCATATACACACATCAATTAGTGTCTCCCCTAGAAATTTTTAGCTCTAAAAAGATTTTATTTAAATCAAATCTAATCTTCTGGATTGGTCTCCTACCTAATTCCCCATGCAATATCCAATGATTTATCACCACATTTTGAATAAATTATGAATGAATTCAGTTTTTGTAAAATATATTCTTGATTGCAATCTTCTAAAAAGTAGGTACTTGATCCCTAGACACTTTTGATGTGTGCATATAAGACTAAGAATTCTTGAAGACAGTCAATACTGTACTTTGCTTGCTCTGGAGCGCCTTTCCCCAACTGCCAGATCGATTTGCGTCAGTACTACTACGCATATGACTACGAATATGTAGCGTATGTATCTGACGACAAGCGCGTGTGCGATTATCGCGCGCGTCGCTGGCGCAGACACGCGTGACTAAGCACCCATATACCTATAGGTCGGTTTTATTTGTTTAGTTTGAGTAGATTAATTAGGTATATACACCTACAGTGCTACAAGGATTTCTTTGAGATTTTAAAACATCCTATTTAAATCCCAATAGTCCTGTTTTGATGGATTCGATAGGTACCTACCTCTCATAATCCATCACAAAGGAAGAGAGGCATTTGCCCTGCTGTGGGATCCAGTAAGCTAGTTATAATAATAATAGTTATCAACCCTCCAGTAACTTGGATCCCATGGGATCGAAAGATATTTTTATTTCCTCCTGGATCATATCTGGGTTTTAAGTACACTAATAGAACAGAATTAACTTCGATCATATTAGTTTTGAAATGATTCTAGGATACTGATATTAGACTGAATGAAAATATAAAGTTATGGTCACCAGGAAGCAATCAGGTAAAGAAGTAGAATGTGTAATTATTTATCCTGCTTAGTTTCCTTAATAGGTAAGTTTTTCGATATCGTCCGTCGTGGACAAACTTAACCATTACACTCTGTACCTGGTATACATAAATGTATGAGAGAAAACCACCTCATAGGATTCAAGAGAGAAAGAAAATATCTTACTAAGTACTTATAGGATCTTATAGGAAAAAGTTACTATCTTTTGATCCTATAGTATCCAGGAGGAAAATAAATATCTTTTGATACCATGGGAACCAACTCGTGGGATTTTTTGGGAAGTTGCCGGAGGACGGAAACGGATGCATGTGCCCCTCCCTAGCAAAGCCCTCCAAGAATAACATGACAAGACCAGGCACTGCGACTGGTTGAAACAAGCCAAGTCGCACGACGTGTGACATAGCAGTCATCACAGCGCATATTTATTGTATGTCGTGTCTTTCTTAATGCGCTTGCTAGGCCTGGTACGGCGAGTCTTTTGAAATTGCCGTGTTACCACTGACTATTAGTTATGAGCTATACAAGTAATAGATTGGGTTAGGTAAATACAAATAGGAAAAAATACGCTCTGCTGCTTGGGTTACATAAAGAAATTCCTCAGAGTCGAATTTTTGGTCAGTGGTACCTTTCTCAAAAGACTCGTTCCGAACTCCCCCGCCACATAAATTGCACGTCGTATGTACCAATTCGCGGATTTTCCGACTATTCTCCCTAGGTTGGACAATAGTCTGCGGTGAGTAACAAATGACTAAGTAGGTATCGTAATAATAACATTGCATTTTTATAGATTTGAACGATATTAATTTATTGAGTTTTTAAAAAATATATATACTGATTTTAACATTCCAATAATAATTACAGGTAGGAGTGGGTAAACATAACAATCGTTTCCATAGAAAGGCACTGTTATTCACTTTTACTAAAATCTGAAGTGTCTTTCTTTTTCCTCAAACTATAGTTGGGAATAGTGAGATCATCTTTGTCGGTGGTGGAGTTATTGCGCATGGAGCTCGAGGTCACTTTCACTGACGAAAGATCGTCGGCGTTACTGAACAATCCATTAGATCCGTTATTGTTAGAACTGGAACTAGAGTTGTATGTCATAGACTTAAATATCTGAACGGGAGTCGACGTCCTCGCTCTATTCGTATTGGATAGAGTCCCGTCAACGGATTGCTCGCCTTCGTACAATTGCGTAGTTTGCTTCATTTCCTCAGGCATTTTAGTTTCTAATAAGGAGATAAATTCAGCTTCGTCACCAAACGTTATCTTCTTCGACAGCTCGTTTGTAAGAAATTCCTTGACAGTCCAGGATTTCGATCGGGAATTGTGTTTATCTGCTGCACGCGAGTCGTTAGTTACGGTCTTTTTAAGATTTGGCGATTTTAATGTTTTCATTATTAATGACGCTAGTTGAGCATCACTTTGCTTTTCGGTATACCTTGGTTTTGCATTCTGCGAACTAGAACAAGATGTATTAGTGGAAGAAGACAAAGCTAATCGCTCTTTAGTTTTTTTCAACGTAGACGAGGCCCATCCGATACCGAGCTTTTTAAACGCGTTTTCTAAGTCCGGATTGGAAGATATACTCAATGTATCAGAAGATTCAGCAATATTTTCTTTATCGTGTACAATGAACGACGCTTTTCTGTTCTGAGGCTTTGATTTGTTCAATTTATTAACAAATATCGACGATTCCGATGAATCATTAGTTGAATTTATGGTTAAGGAGTCGAACTTGAAAGGTTTGCTAATTAGTTTACGTTTTATGAGTTCTGCATTAACATCTGGCAAACTTCCATCAGAATGAAGTGAGCTCATTTCGTCATTTGCCACCGCGCTATGTCTTAATAGGTCTTCTATTTGAGAGGCATCGTCTAAACGACTAACATTACATTGCTTTGCAAATTCATCAATGGCTATAAAAGGCCTTAGCATAATATCATTAAATTTTTTTAGGTCCAACATTTTACTTTTAGGCATTTCATTAGTTTTGGATTTGTTTCTCTGTTCTTCTTTGTGGCTTGTGGAAGTAGACGTATTTTGTTTTTGTAGCCCACCAGTAGTTTGTTTAATTGTACCACTTTCCGGGAATTGACCTGCATTTACATTACAAATGTTATCGCGCTGGCTTTGAACTTTAATTGGAGTTTTCAATATTGTACTCATCGGAGAGTCGACTTCAAGAACGGTAGACAGTTCATGTGGAGTGATATGATCTTCCGATTGCTTAAAATTAATTCGTGATATAGCTGGTGGCGGGCGCCTCCGGAGTTTCACAATAATGTCATCCGAATGTTCGTCATCGCTACTGGTCTTTATGTTAGGTGATGTACATTTATTTTCTGAACAACTTTCGTGAGACGGTACAGCAGCAACGTCTTTTGCAGATTCATTTTTATCACACGGTATAGGTGACACGTCGGGGGAAGTTCTAAATGGAACTTTATGATAATCTGATAATTTATCAAAGTTTTCATCAGAATCAGTTTTGATATCACTCACACTTTTATCGGAATTTTGCTGTTGGTTGTGCACTGACGGGTCTGTATTAGACATTTGAGAATAAGCTAATGATTTGTTCTTTCTAACTTCCTCCAATATTTTTGTCAGTTCTGAAACTCTTTGTGTGCATTTCTCAGCCTGGATGGCGGTGTTAACTCTAATTTGATGTTTACTTGTAGGTAGTTTAATTAAATTGGTATCGGTATCGACATCTGTGTTATGGGAAGATGTGGTTTTATTAGTACGCGTGGAAGAACTGCTTTCTGAATTTGTTACACTATTTTTCCGTGCCCCTCGATTATCTTGTCTGTTTTCAGCAATGTTAACTGTTACCAATGTATCATGTTTTCGATAATCATGTGATCTTTCCGTATCATTCGAATTAATACTACTATGAGGTCGACTTTGTTTAGGAGAACTCTTAGATCGCGTCTTATTCTCTACCTTCTGTAATACAGCATCTTTTGATGACGGAGAGGAACATTTTAAAACTGATCGTCTAGGCTTTTTGTGAACTTGTAACTTTTTGGAAACATTCAATGATTTTATCTTGTGAACTAATTTTGATCTTGGGATTTTAAATGATTTTGTTGTATCATTAATGTCTAAAGATATTTTGCTTCCATCTGACATGTGTTTAAGCGCTTCATGTATTTTCTTTATGGAAAGTTTTCTTTCTGCTGAAGGTTTCTTTATATCAACGTTACTGTTTATATTGATGACTGAGCTACTTGGGGTAGTCACAGAACTGCACTCTTGATTCACTACCTCAATTGCTCTCGTTCCATGATTGTTAAGTGTTAATAGTTTCTCAATATAGCGTCTTATAGTTGGATCTATTTTCCCAGTGTTCACGTTCTTATTAGGACGCGTTATTTTCTGTGGTTTTCGTAAAGTAACAGTATCCTTCTTAGCTTTCTCACTAACGGCAAAACATTTTCTGCATTTGCAACACTTCGACCGTATTTCTTTCTCGGTGTGTATTTTTTGTTTCGTTCGAATCTTACGCGGATCTTTGTCAGTGTCTGTATCGGATGGTCTCTCAGCTGAAAAGTTTTTATTGCGTTTACATTTTTTACACTTGCATTTACCTCTATTTTTATCTTTTGAATATGCCTTGCCATGCATTCTATTGTATTTTTCTTCATCTTTTAAAGCGTCGGGAAGTATTAAATCAGGCGGACTCATGTACGTAGTGGAGGTCGAAGAACTCATTTGAAATAACACTGGCATCTGCGTAGGTGTAGTAGAAGCTGTTTGGGTGCAAGTTGAAACATATTTAGTTTTTGGTTCAGAAAATTCTTTACTCCCCACTGGCACAGTGACTGTTTCTTCATTTTTTTCCTTAGACCTATCTAGTCTATGTTCGTTAGCATTTGAAACGTTATCAGTAGGTACATTCTTATTTGCACTGTGTGCTTCAAGATTACTTTCAGTAGACGTGATTGTGGCACTCTCTTTAGCTATATCGTTTGAACTGTGTGCACTGTGTTGAGGTATCTGATTATCAGCGTTCTCCTTTTTCCGTAACTGGATAACAACTTCGTAGGCATTGTCTTTCAGGAAGCCACTTGCTCCGATGTAGAAGTCCCCTGACTTCTCTCCCGTTTCATCAACGACTTTAACGTGCCGTGCTTCCTGAGTGGCTGGCGGTTGGTTGGTAATGGCTGCACCGGCTGTTTGAAACGACGTGCTGGATGACGAGGCCGACGGCCCAGTCGCGCTTATATCTGGTGCAACAGATTTAACGCATTTGCAAGTAGGTCTGTTTGTATTCCTGGAACAAATTGTTTTGGAAGTAAATTAGTTCAAGGTTAAAATTAAAAATAATAAATATATAAGATGTATAAATCGCAGTAGAGTATGAGTAAAGTAAATTATTGAATGTACGATTAACGATTTATTTACTATGGTGAGCATTACATGGGGACTTGTACGTAGACATGAAGGATTACATGATATGGGCTACAAGGAGGACGTGGCTGTAATGACGAAATACTGACATATACAATCAAATGTTACCTTATTAAAGGTCTTCCATCTCCACAGTCCCATTGCATAACTGGTACAGCATCTGGATTAAAACATGCAACAACATTTATTACTATACAAAGTTAAAACAAAAATGTTGGCGAAACTCGAAAGTCACTCAGCCCGTGATACCAAACAACTTCCCCCCAAGGAACACTACGTCACCTCTTCATATAATTTATTTATTTATTAAGGTTCACCAACAGCAATCACATTTATACATGCTATTTCTAAAAAGAAAAGAAGCTAATTATAGGTAAACACCACATGCTTAACTTAAAATATCACTGGGTACCTACTTAAATAACTAGAAACAAAATGTTACACAAATATTAAAACACTATCTACTCAAGCTCTGACGCATCTATAATGCAGCAATCGGCTGATAGATAAGTTAAACTGTTGAGCGCATTAGACTCCATTTTGCACTTGAAAAAAAACGTTATAAGAATTTCCGAAACTCACCTTTGACTTGGTCCTCGGTAGACGATACATTACACGCACATCGGCAGGAGTTCCCCAGTTTTTCTGCAGCAGACTGTTCCGGACAATGCGTCGACGGTACTCCATCCCTGTTTTAATTTTACACACATTATATTCGAGTTATGTTGCCTGCCACATTCGCAAGTAAACGATAAATATGCAAGGTATACAAAAAAATAAATAATGCTTGTCGGTAATCCCAAATGGGTTGAAAAGATTCTTTGGAGGTATGATGTTATCTAGGTCACAGTTTGTATGAGAGTTGGCGTTTAGATGGACAAAATTGAATTGAGTCAGTGAGCGATTTCGTCCTATTTTTTTTCCAATAAAATACTATACTTGATTTTTTATTCGGGAGACAAAATTGCAGTTCCTATGCGTACAATAAACTAACAATAAACTTTTTGATTGTGTTTGATGATTACTAAGTAAATTGAACTGAAATTTAATTCTAACAATTATATTCTATAGTCGTCCAAAATATAATCTAAATTGATTGCAGCAGAGTAGGTACGAAATTGTACGCTTAGGTAGTGTCAATTTTAATTCTCGAATAAAAAAATACAGTGTGGGTCCTTGAAATTAATTTAAGAAAATACATCACAGTATGATCACCGTATAAATACATCACATCAGATCATGCGGTAGAAAGGTTAGGTACTTTTGTCCGATTGTACGTTCGTCATAAAGTGCGTATTAAATTGGACTTTGACTCAATATGGTCATTATTCAGTTGAAGCTAAGGCTCATTTTGCTTCAAGACGAATTTACCGGGTATTTTAATTTACACTAACTACATGTACGGTGAAACAAACCATAAAAAAACTATCGTGAAGGAATATAGACACTAAAATAATGAAGTGTCATGTACCTACATTCATATTATTTTTAAAATGGTCACGCATGTAACGAATTTAGTAAAGTCCGGTGAAGTCTAGTTCAATGCCAAAATACCCGTTACGTCACGTGCCGAGCAGAGGAGCGGGGGCGGGCGCAATTTTTATGTCTTTATACGAAACATTACACAATCGACTGAAAATAAACAATCGCGTGCGCTTACCGCGCTTTGGGATTACAGGCCGTGAGGGTATTTGCATTATCAATGGATTCGTATCGAACGTGGGTAAACATTGCGTGTAAAAGGACCCCGAGCAATGATCTTAGACACATTGTTGGGCTCGTTAATATGAACAACTTTTACTATTATTTTTCCATCCCCATAAAAAATGTCATCTCCCTAGGCAAAATATTGTCTACTAGCTGACCCGGCCAACGTTGTCTTGCCAATATGCATTATTAACAGTGTTCCTATTCTATTATCCCTTCCTCAAGAATAACTCTTATCGACTACTATGCACTAAAATGGGATGCGTAGTTTTAAAGATCTAAGCATACATAGAGGCACAGACAACGGCAGGAGAACTTGTTCTATACTATATAATGATTTTTTATGATGTATGCATTCACGCATAGTAAAATTTGTTGCCATATTGACGAGGCCAAAAATGTTTCTAAGACCATTGCTAGTGGCAGACAGTAAATACGTGGAATCTACGGTTTTTTTTTTATGTTGGTGAATCTAAAATGTACATTATTTTTTTACATATTTTTGTAACTAAATGATCAGTATAATATTAAGTGGGATTGCTAAATGGTACATGATTTATACATGAGATTTAACAATAGTTTGAACGTGATATTGGTACATTATATAAATTTACCACCAAGAGTTGCATACAGCCATTGGTTGCCAGTATTCTAGCTTTGTATTTGTGGTGTTGCAATGCAAACTTACGCACATCCTAAAATTAAATAAAACTTTTATTTTCGAGTGATTAACTACTTTATTCATATCGTAGAAAAGTAACGGTCGGGTACTTGGCCTAAGAGCGTCTGTGGCCTAGTAGTCAGATTATTGGACTAGAAATAGGGAGGCTGTGGGTTCTAGACGGGCTATAATACACGTGTAGATAAAAACCGCATACCACAAGCTGTGTGAAGCCTATAATGTCGACAAGCTCCAATGCCCATCACCGGGGAATCGTGGGAATCTGCTTAGCAAGTTGCTCTCACTACCCTGCTCTGAGAATAAAAGGCGTGAAGTGTATTTTATATAAAAAAAAACTTACCCTTGTTCATTCACCACTTTATCACCTGAAAATAACAATAAAGGAAATGTTAAATATTTCATTTTGACAATATTCTGGAATTACTTATTCGCCGCCACTTAATGTGAGATGGAATAAGATATTTTGCTGAGAGAAGTAGGTTAGAGCATTATGCGTATAACTGTTGCAATAATTTTTGATATGAATTCGTCTAACAGTCTGTTTCGCAGTAACTTATGAAAGTAAATAGTTTTACACACTTAATAACCTACCTTTACTGTCCTCCTCCGGCGGTTTTTCTTCACAAACATTCCGTTCCGGACTCTTCTTAACCCTACTGGGACTTTTCTCAGTGCGATCAGCTGCTTTCTTCGCTCT
>SJJU01004583.1:0-26608 GCA_012932125.1 Conopomorpha cramerella | reverse complement strand
CAAAAAACCGCAATAAAATCCGCATGAAATCACATGTTTGAAATGCACTAAGTAAATATACCTAATTATCTCCATATCTACTAGCAAACGGATGCAAAGTAAACGCAAGCTCCGACTTGGTATCAAGCTATTTACAGCTCTGCACGTCTACGATGGGCACTTTGCGTTCATTCTTGCTATTGGCAGTTGGCAGTCAATTTTCTCCTATTTGAATTGTCGATATGTTGGGTTTGTGTTGTGGAGAGAAGATTTTTTCCTTTAAAAAAAAATAAACAATACCAGTAACAATGCTGCAAAGTCTCATTATGATACGTGAAGATCCAAATGTTTTACTTGTTTATCTCGAAAATGTCACCATATTATAATGTTTATATTAATGTTTTGAGATATCTTAGCCACCTAGATGGATTTTTTGGAGAATTTGCAAATGCATTTTTATTTGATTTGCATAAAGTACAGTAAAGGCAAATTAAATTTCCTGAGGTATTTAACCTAATATAATAGGTACTTAACCTATAATTATAATATCGATATTAAAATTAATTGTCTCTTATTGCAATCCTTTTGTGCCAGTTCCTGAAATAGCCGTGGGTATACTCACTTTAATAAAGACAATTCATCGAAAATTTCAGATCGGTCATGTTTTTTTTTAAGAAAAAATCATGCTCGTTTTTATTTAAATAACTAGCTGACCCGGCAAACGTTATTTTGATATGAACAGTGTTCCTCTGCTGTTATATGTATGTATTATATTTTATATACCTTCCTCAACAATCTACTACAGAAAACCGCGTCAAAATAGTTTTGAAGATCATAGATAGGGACAGATAGCGGAGGCGACTTTGTTTTATACTGTGTATTGATGGGATATAAACTTCACTACATATAGACAACAGTTGCACCAATAACAGTAAAATGAAGTGGCTTCTTTAATATTTTTTACCAGCTAAGCCTGTTCCGTGTACATACATATACCTACTGCTACTTTTCTATAGCTCCGTGCCCTTTTTTTTTAGAACATACGACGGTCATCTCTGGCGTTATGTAGCTGCCTGAGTAAATTATTACCCTCCTCAATCTTCCCCGACCCAGCTTGGTGACTAAGTAGAACAGGGTGTCGCTTTCAACGTCTATTTTAGAGGTACATTTGATTTCTTCATTTCTCTGTTCAGTCTAGAATCACTACCGGCTTTTTCTAATATTGTTAACCCAACCAGGGTTATCAATATTTTCATTGATTGATTTATGTGTAAAAATATTTATAAATACATTTTTATAAAAACTCCTAAAGTGTTTTTCTCCCTGACTGTCGTACTAGTTTGTTATATATCTGTATAAGTTATAAGTAACTAGCTGACCCGACAAACGTTGTTTTGCCAAAATAAATTATTAATCCAAAAACACATTTTGTCTAATAAAAAGTATCCTACGGTACTTCTAGTGCCATCGAGATAGTTTCATGATCATTGGTCAATTGGTCAAGTATCTTTTGCGTGAGAGCGTAACAAACATCCCTACTTTCAAATTTATAATAACGTAGTAAGAATATTCACAATTGTATTTCGCTATAAGTCAGTTTTTATGTCTGATCTACTAATATTATGCATAGTGGGCATACATACTCTTTATGTCCATAGGTAACTATAATCTTTAGTAAAATCATTGTCTCCTAGGCATTAAAAATTATAGTAAAATGGAATGCTTCAGTAGTATGTAAGAGTCACGTAAGAAATATGTGAAGCGAATGTAAAGGAATAAGTCGTTCCTTTACATTCGCTCGTACCTCAATTGATAGGTATAATCAATGAGCTTCTGAAGAGGAGGCTTGTTCAAATACAAGAGTATTGTTGCAGTAAATCGATTGTGTGTCTCTTCCCTCTTCAAACTATCATGATCTTATGAAAGTGAATTTCGTGAAAAAGATCTAAATTCCATTCAAGCTTATAACTGTAGCCATCTATCCATTCGTATTCGTATATACCATCTGCAAGAAACAAAGATTATAAGACAATACTTTTAAAGGAACCGTTCACAGCACAAAGTAAGTAAAACGAATCAAAACTGCAACAAAGTAACCGAATTCCTAATCAGATAGTTCCATAGGATTTTCTTATTTGCTTTGGCACAATTTCGCAGGTTTTATTTATGTAAGTGCAGTTGGCAGCGACGACGCCACCGAGACGTCCGACGCACCCCTCGCTGCATATAAAATGCTACCATTTCAAACTTGCCGAATATTACTTACAAAGATATTGTGGTAGGTACCTACTAAATTCCGCTGCTTTTACTAAAAAAAACGGACAGAAACGGTCGTCCGTTCCAAAAGTGTCGGGATGACAAAGCGTTTTCGAAAAACCGCGCTGCGCCGACGACTCGTAATCTCATTAATTTCTTTAATTCCCCAAAATGCAGTAATTGAGAGTGCGTGCGCGATATAAAGTCAACCGTACACCGTCAGTCAAAACAGCGTTGAATAAGGGTCGTTTCTCACGCACACAATTTTGATTGTTTTGTATTTTTAATGTCCTATGATGCTTAACTTAGTAGAACGCTAATGAACTTTTTATGAGTTGCGTTTCCTCGGCTTCCTGCCAACCGAGCCATGGTTGGTTGAAGTTTTATATTGTTATTTGAGGTGCGTAATTAAAAGCTGTAGCGAAATAGTAGTCTCCATTAACATTATTAATAACGGAACCTCTATGAATTTAGGTTTTAACCAAGCCTAGTAGTGGACTATGTAGGGTGCTGGATCTATTTTTAGTTCGCCCACCTAGCAGATAGCCAGAAACAAATAACGCCCACCAACGAAATAATGCCGAGCCTGCGACAAGATTTTGCTTTACGGAGCGTCATAAAGGGTCATAACTATTTTTCTCTTCAAACTTATATAAACGCTCGGTTACTGAAAGGTTATAGAAAATACACTTGTGGGCAAAAATTCCGGATCTCACAATCGAGGAGAGCTAGCCGCGTAGAAGCGTAGAAGAAATTGTTTTTAACCGACTTCAAAAAGGAGGAGGTTCTCAATTCGTCGATATTTTATATGTTTGTTATCTCAAAATGCATGCATGAACCGATTTGGATGGTTTTTTTTCATTTGAAAGCTAATGCAATAAATATTTTTAAAATATTGAGTCGGTGCCAAGTAAATACTACAACAAGCTAACTAAGTAGGTAATTACAAACTAAATAAATGAAAACAATAAGAGTATGAGAAAAAAATATCAATCGATACTAACCTAATATACCTAGTAACTATTAATATAATCGTCAGAAAGATTGATAAATATTGTTTTACTCGGCACCGACTTCAATATTTTAAAAATAATTATTTAATTAGAAATTTTTATTAAACAACTTAAATGAAAATACGTATTACTTTGTAAGAAGTAAATTAATTTTTTACTTTTTAGTTTACGGGTTGAAGTCGGTTCTTTTTTTGTTATTATTTTTATTATAAACAGTGTTCATACGCATGTATTACATATTATAATAAACCTTCCTCAAGAATAACTCTATCTACCTAAAAAAAAACTGCATCAATCCGTTGTGTAGTATTAAAGATCTAAGCATACATAGGGACAGACAGCGGTAACTTAGTTTTATACCAGTAAAGATTGAAGTTTCACATGACCCTGAATTTTCGCCCCCGGGTGTACTTGCCTTATACGAAATACCCCGACGTACGCAGGATAAGTAGGTATTTCACGTCAATGACCTGTAATAGATACCCAATAAAGAGAGCACTTTTTACAAGCTTTATTCTTATGAGGGTTAGTATTCTCAACCATTATCCCAGTTGCGAATGGTCTACAACAATGGCGTATAAAATATCTTGATAAATTGTGAGTTTCTTTTGTACTTTTACCCGATAAAAGGTCCTTCTACTATACTATTGTAAATGCGAAACTTTGTGATTGTGAAATGTGAGATATGAGTGTAGTGTATGTATGTTTGTAACTTAAGAAAATCTGACGGGAGGCACAAGACCGATCGTTGTGGCGCGTCTTTGGTGAGGCCTTTGTCCAGCAGTGGACTGACACTTTCAAGGAAAATCTCTCGAAAGAATTTTGAAATTGGTAGGGATTTTTTTTTAAATTCCCATGGTAATGGATAAACGCGTTAATCAGGGCAATAAACACCGCGGGCACAGCTAATAAACGTATTTTTTTCGTTAACTACGGTTTGTTTACCTATACAAGGTGGGAAGGCCAACTAAACTGAAACTGAAAACCAAAACCCTACTTACTATTCGTAGTTAGAACGTTATTTTTTCTTTTAGTTGAGAAATGTATTTCTTAGTTTTCGCACACAAAGTAGACTTTTTATTAATCATTACATAGTATAGAACGAAGTCACCTCCCGCTACCTGTCCCTGAGTATGCTTAGATCTTTAAAACTACGCAACGGATCTTGATGAGGTTTTTTTCAGTATATATAGTGGTTCTTAAAGAAGGCTTATATACATAATACATGCGTATAATAGCATAGAAACAGTGCCTTTTAACCGCCAATGTCTTATAAATTAGACATATTAGACTAAATACTATTACTATCGGAACAGAATTCAAAATGCTGAAAAGAATATTAACTTTCCGGCGGTCAATGGGTTAATAATGTCTATTAGAAAAACAACACCAGCTAGTTTCTCATAAAGTCAAAACATTGCCAGTGCACATGCGTTTCTAAAATGTTACAAACTCCGTTGCGGTCCCGTAATCTACATTGAATTATAATTGCAATTTAGCATTGTCGCATTCATTAAACTATGACGTGAAATAACTACTTCGTATCAATCACGACAAGGCAAAATTCAGGTTAATTTCCTGAATTGCATTTATTCGGCCACAAATGTTCAAAGCTTGTCACAAACTGCCACAGCGATATTTATTGGCCCTTTTTGGCCGAGGAATAGAAGAATAATGTACAGGATGCCTGAAACAGAGGCAAACACTTTGAGAATACACATTTTCATTCCACACTAGGTAGTATTTTAGACGTTTTGAACCAATTTTAAAAGTATCTTTCTTGACAAAACCTACCACCTAAGCAACGTATGATTCTGTCTTTCCAAAACACTCTTCACACTGACGTTTAGTTGACATCACGACATCGCCATAATTTATCGGTATTAACTTTAAACTCAACTTGTTCCGAAACATCATACTCTTTTTTGTTTACAAGGGGGAAATCCTCATGGACAACCTATCGCTATGGGGACGGCGACGGGGTAGTGTCAGACTTCTACTGACTAAAACCCCCCGATGGCTTTCAGCTATCGCTGTTTCTGGGTGGGTCCTATAGGTAGATACGATGTTAGTCTGATGTTGTCTGAATACTTCAAAGTACCTACTTTTGAAGGTCCATCAGACTAACATAAGGGGTGAAATTAATCTACACTAGTTTATTTTACTCGCCTTACACGCCCCATCATGTACGATATGCTACAAACTGTATTTCGATCGTTTTCCATAACGTAAAAGGCAAGCTAAGGGATCTTCGGCAATAAACCTATATATTACGACAATGCGTGACGCCTGTCTCGCTCTAATCGTGTTTGCGTAAAAGAGACAAACTATGCAACGAGGGACATCTGAGTGCTGGCTACTGTTTCAATCTTAGTCTTGACCACGTTTATTGCACGGAGTACGAGTACCACGAACTTTTACAACTAAAATTAACTAATTAAAAGTGATGCATTCCGACCTAGTGGTTAACGCACCTGCATCTAGATATAACCTGTACTCAAGTTAAAATTATATTAACAAGTTTTGATTGAGCCTTTAGTATCGTCATTCCAACGTAGAACGTAAAGTCAAAATTATTATGTAAAAATATACTACATACATACATTTGAGGTATGTTATGAGGAAAGTAACGTATTAATGCATAGAAGCTTAATGCGTCAGTGAAGTCGATCCCTGCTTACCCTTCTGAATTTGTATGGAATCAAGAAAACGTGTGGGTTGACGCGTACCTCTCCAGAGAACGGCTCGTACGCCGAGAGGTAGGTAGGACTTGTGAAATGATGGGCTTGACCCTGATATATATGTATATTTACCCCTCTGGGAAAAGGGCTTGACGTATGTATTAAAAGCCGAGTCGTTTCACTAATGAGTAATTGCTGACTTAACACTTTTGTGGACACTCAAATTAACATAATAGAAGTTTTGTTGTTAACACTTCGAAGGGAAGGGTGTGTCCCAGAAAGGGTTAATACGATAACAAGTTCACTGCTTTAAACTAGAAGTACCCCATGGCTTGTTCTTCCTTAACTTCAAAGTTATACTGAGTTTAAAAGGACGCCGAGCAATGGTCGAAGAGAACCGTTGTTGGGCTCGTCAATATGAACAATTTTACTATGGCGACAATACGGCGAAATAAAATTTTTTTTAGGTTCCATACAAAAAAGATGATTTTCTGCTTCGGGAGATGACATTTTGTATGGAGATGAAACAAAATTTCTTATCCCCGCATTAGTACAGACATTTTATACTCGGTCACCTGACGCCAAAATGGGACACGCTGTACTGTGAATGCCACAGTATAATATACTAGTTATTCTAGAGTTGTTACACACTACCACGATAGAATAAATCAATAAAGACTTACCAATTCAGAAATTCCCATACTCAAACACCACACAACTCTCCGCTCAAGTAATATTGTCCCGTTCTAACAGTGTATGTGTAAAAGAGACACTATCTTTAGGCGCCACTTGATTACTTACAATTGTTACAGAATTTAACTACTAAGCTCACCCGATTTTGGCTCTACAGTCCAAAACCAACACCGAAACTGACGCCAGCCAAAAAAAGCAATACAATTACTCTTAATTACTCAGTACAACCACATTATTCCAGCAGGAGTAGCTTTTCTGTGTGTATTTTTTCCCCGCAAGGGCCAGACAAAGCGTTGCGGTAATGAGAGAATTGTTTTCCAGCGGCAAAGAACAATAGAACGGGTCGCGTTCCCCGAGGTAACATGACTTTAGTTAGACCGTAGTTTGGTTGCTAGTTGGTCAGACAGTACCGGTACCGCCTCGGGCATCTGAATTCAGTACTTTGGTACCTATTCCTGTGTTCTGAAACGTAATTTGATATATAGATAGATATCTCGTTAAATAAAGTTTGAACTGTTATTTAACGTTGGTGTAAAAAAAACAAACTACAATTAGTTCCACCTACAGCCTACAGATTACATTTGGTGGCCAGTAATTTTATAGTTCTATCTCTCTTGTCTAGTAAACCACCGGAAAAGGATACAACTACGACCTATAGGAAAACAATTGGACAACATGCCCGCGGGGCTGCCTGTAAGTAATATTTTTCGAAGTATAGTCAAAAGTATTAAGTAAAAAAATACACTTCAAGCCTTATCAACCCAAAGCGGTGTAGGCAGAGGCACTTGCTAATGCAAATGCCCATCCTTTAAGTGTATTTTAACCCAACGTGACAGGGAGTGAGCCCATCGCATTATAGGGTTCACACACCTTGTGTTTCGCGGGTTTCATCACGATGTTGTCCCTCACCGTACAAGCGTTGCGTTGCGTACATAGGCTCTGAAAAAGAGTCCAGTAGCCGGACTCGAACCCGCGACTATTGTAGCCTAGGTACCGCTTCACTGAAAAATTACTGAACGGAATTCCGCAATAATCATCCCCAATTGTCGTGGAAAACTTATTAAACTGCGGATAACACAGGTGTTATACAAGTATCTATAGTTGAGATCAACAGTGTCAGAGTAAACTATGTCATTCGATTTGCTATCTGATTGTGAAATTGAACATTCACTATTCGGTAACACAAAGCTTAACGTGTCATCCGAAACACGAAAACCCCCAAGAATTCAAAGCTTTGCCGCTTTCGAGGTTGCTCAACTTCAGGGTTGCTTTGGATGCATTTGGAGCAAAATGCGAAATGTAATAAAACATGTCAGATTTTTTTTCTGTCAGTGCCCACTTCAAAAGAGCTCTTTTGAGAAACAATTCTTACAGAAATGTAAACAAGTGAGTACATAGGTAGGTAACTAGTAAAGTAACGTGGCAAACAGAGATGAAATGAAAGATTACGTAGTGTAACTAAATTATGTGGGTGGGTCCACAACCATAAAAATCCGCTTCCTTCTTCAAAGAGACGCTATTACGGAAAATGGAACGTAAATTCTTAAGATAAAATGTTAGCGTCGCGGTTCTTTTGTGTAACAATTTACTTATCCCCATGTTTCTTACACATTGTAAGTATGTAGTTTGGACGCTGTAGGCTATAATCAGGAAAACTGATGCTAGCCCTCTATAGCGGTATGATTGTCACAATGAATTGTGTTTCTTTTTCGGTTCAACAATTTTACATTTTAAAGACAGAGATACAAAATCATATCTATAACCCTAATAGACCGAATTCTCGCGTCTCGCGTCTTCCTCTCTAATAGATTTCTTTTAGTAGTAGATTAATTCTCTAATAGATTAAATATGTCTATGCGAATAACATTACACCTATATCTATATTGATGTTATTCATATTTATGTACTTTCTAATATTACTAGATTCATGTGTTTGTTACCAAAATACTCCGAAATAGCTGTATCGATTTCTGGGAAATTTTGTTTGCACAACGGGTAGGTCTCAGAATCAGCCGACACATATTTTACATACTCTCAAATGAAAAAAAAACCTATATCGCATAACATCGGTTGTAGGGTTAGCTAGTAATAATTAAAATAATTTAATAGCTGGAATTTCACGCCGACAACCTTAAGCAGTCGAGTTAAGAATTACAAATAAATCAATGGACAGCCAACTGAAAGATTAAGTGAGATAGCGTCTTTCTCGGTGAGATTCGATCCGAGACCAATGTTCGCAGATTGAATCCAAGGACGTGCAATTTGCCTTGACTTACCCCTCGTCCTCGACGGCCGATGACATGGAGACGCTATCCGCATGAATGTCACGTGATATCTGGTGTCAAAATGGCTGCGCATGGCATTGACAAATGAAAAATTTGAGTTATCTGTAAAATAGTCACGTCCTTAAGATCGCTTTGCATAGCTACGCAAATGTACAGTGATATTGACTCGATATTTTGGAAAAGGAACCAATCTTCTACGATACAGTTATCTACATAGTACCTTGGTAAATATTTACCTTAAACAAAGTCTGGTTGGAAATACCATTTATGACGTCAGTCAGGACGGCTTGTCATGTTTTCGTAATCATTTGTTTATTTTGTCTAGCCACTAAATACGAATATTAAAAATCTAAAAACTAGGTCAAAATAATTCTGAATATTATTGTCATTGATTTTATGTAGCTAATTTCTGGTCTGAAAATTCGTGGGAATTCTTTTCTTCAAATGTAATATACATTTGAAGAAAAGAATTCCCACGAATTTAAATAAATATCGTAGAGTTAATAACGTGCAAACTTACAAATTTCAGCACTTTACTGTAGATTCCCATCAGCCAATAATGAACAAGAAAACTATGTATGGCGCATAATATCCATGTACGCTGTTTATCCAGTTTTTCGCGCCCCAGATCACTGGACCCATATCAAACATATATTCTAATGCATGTAAAACCAATGGAAACGTACGTTTTCCGAAAAACGGAGTAACATGCGGAGCAACTTCTTTAAATGCCATGTAATAGGTACGTGTGAGAGATTGCATTAATGGCAAAGCGTTATTGATGAAAGTTTAACTTCATTTAAGCCAGAAATACTCGTACCTTGATAAATGTCACTTAGAGCATTTTGCCGCAGGAGTTGCGTCAAGGCTGCGGGCTCGCCGTGGGCGTCGTTTTCCTTATTAATAAATGTCAAGTCCCCTATATTCAGCTTGAACCATGGTTGAACTGACATTGATCCGCTCGAAAGCCTCTAAGCGTTTCAGGGTTAGAAAGTGTGAAGTTTTGTGCTAGTGAATGCAAAACGTGGATGTTTTGTGTTTAGATCAAACTACTTGCAATTTTATAGTCGAGTAACGATTTGTAATAACTTATTCCCTTTTGTGGTAAATAAATAAAGCCCTTATAGATTACCATAAGGTTTAATATAATATCTCTAACAGAATACACAATGACCCCGATCTTCGCAAGGATACGAAAGGGTAAGTGATAAATAATTGAAAGTGATAGAAATATGCCAAAGCCGGATTGTTCGCGTGATCATTTTATTGCGATATTGAAAGCACTAGTACTAGATTTAACCTACAGTGTTGTGTTTTATTTATATTCATTGATTTAGTGCAAAGCATTCTGCGAGTAACCTTGTAACTCACCTTAACACACAATAAGCACTCATCGTGATTGAGTCGTTTTTTTAAAGCAGTAAAGCGTCATTTTATTAATAAATTTGGTACGAAATTTTGAATCAGTGAATGTTTGCCACCATCAAAATATCGTACCCCAGCAGTGCTGCCAACGTTAACTGGCTACTTTGAGCGAGAAGCAGCTTGACAAACTGTGGTCTTACTTAGGCGGCATGTCGTGGTGAACCGCACACTCGTGTTATCGCCTGCAATGAAAACAGAATGTGCACTTAAACGTACGTAATTGTATGTAATTATCAATGCAGTACACTGTACAGGGTACTTCGTGAGCCTCTCATAAACTGCTCGCCATTATGGTGATTACGGCCAATCGCATTGTTTATTCATACTCCTGAATGAATTAATCAAAATGTTTTTTTCATTGTCTTTTTGTTTACTTAACTCGCGTTCTAGCAGTAAAACATTGCTTTTTGTTCAAACATTTACCTTTTAGTAAGTTTTTTTACATTTCAATATCACGCGTGGTTACTACACTTTTGTACTGTACAAGTTTAGGGTCATTCGATTTGTATATTGGTGTTTTTTAGAGATTTGAATTCAGTGTGTACTCGTAGGTTCCTTGAAATTCGTGGTATACAATAGACTTAAACCCGTATCCTGTATATCCTCTCAGACACCAATCTCGTAGAGTTGACTCGCTCTAATCGTGTTTGTGTAAAAGAGATAAACTCTTCTTAAGCGACACTTCCGAGTATTTATTATTGTTGTAAATACGGCTCTTACTATAATATTAAAGAATCACACTAATCTTTACTTAATATATATTAATGACAGTGCGTTAGTCTCGCTGAAAGTCGAGAAAACGACTGGACGGATTTGACTAATTTTTGTCTTCACTTCTTTGTGGAAGTCCAGACAAGGTTTAAAAGATGAATAAATATGTATATGAATATTTCTGAAAATATAATAAAAACACATGTTTTTTTGTGAGCGGCCAGTTAATTGTTTATAGGTATATGTAATTTAAGCATAAACTTAATTTTTGAAAGTAGGTACAAAATATTCCGTTGGAATATTTTTAATATTAGTATAGACTAATATTATAAAGAGGAAAAAAAATGTTGAATGGATGATTGTAACGAATAAACTCAAAAAGTACTGGACGGATTTCGATAATTTCTTCATCAATAGAATGCTACCTTATCCCTGAGTAACATAGGATATATTATATCCTGAAATTCCTATGGCAAAGAAAAAAAAACGCGAGTAACACCAAAAACGCGGTACTAGCTGTACTTATCTTATATTTTCTCTCTTCTTATTTATTCAAATGAATTGCTGTTCGTTAGTCTCGCTAAAACTCGAGTACGGCTAGATCAATTTGGCTTATTTTGGTATTGAATTATTCGCGGAAGTACAGGTAAGGTATAAAAGGTGTATTTCATCCAATACACGAGGTACAAAAACGACTTCTTATGGTAAAACAAACGTTTTCCGAGACAACTAGTCTTCTATTATATAAAAATGAATTGATTTTCGTTAGTCTCGCTAAAACTCGAGAACGGCTAGACCGATTCGGCTAATTTTTGTTTTGAATTACACGTGGAAGTCCACGGAAGGTTTAAAAGGTGTAATTTATCCAATACACAGGGGAACAAAGGCGACTTCCTATGGCAAAACAAATGTTTGGGGAGACACCTAGTCTTATTATATAAAAATGAATTGATGTTCGTTAGTCTCGCTATAACTCGAGAACGACTGGACCAATTTGGCAAATTTTGGATTACACGTGGACGTCTAGGGAAGGCTTAAAATGTGTATTTCTTCCAATACGGGGTACAAAAGCGACTTTCTATGGCAAAACAAACGTTTGCCGCGACAGCAAGTAGTAAATAGATAAGTATCGTGCTAGATCTATTTAATAGAGTTTGATTCATCGTTCAACCGGCGACAATTGAAAGCAAATAATGAATGACTCAATAAATAGTAATTACGTTACCGAACGTGCACGGGGGCGTTGTGACGCGCGTCACTGTACGATTGACACGCGCGTCACAACAACGCAACGCTGCGTCATTGTCACATGCGTCTGACAGCTCATTGCGATGTTATTACCCTAACAATATGCGAGGTATGTGGGGTAAACAATGTGTATAATTAGTTACTGGTTTGTCTATTGATGATTGGAACTCTAAATGGTAGATATAAGACTCAAAGTTCTTTGACAGAATTTGTGTGTAGGTTAATTATGTTTTTACGGTAATATGAATAGTTTATTCTAATTAGGAAATAGGTACAAAAAAACTCGTCATAAATCGAGTACCTACTAATCAAATCAAAATCATAACCATTTTCAACTAATTCCCAATTTATAAAGATAATTTTAGAATAATTTTAGTTATTGTTTCACACAAAAACTACTTAACGAATTTAATACAATAATAGGTATAGATTAATAAGTTTACAATAATAGGTATAGAGACGCGTGCTGGCTTCGTACGTGTGCAACGTTATCACATAAGAAACCTCTAAAATGATTAGTGTCATATTCATGTATATTCCTCTGCAATGAGAGGTTTTCTGATAGCTTCAAAAATAGTTCAAAAACATCTCACAGATGGCGCTAATCAGACATGATCTCAAGGAGAAACTCATTTTAGAATTGTCAACAAAAAATAATAATATGAAATGACAACCCTGTCTAGGTAGTGCCATCTATTGGCATTTCTTTGAATTGTAATAAGCCACCTGTCAGAAAACCTCCCGTTACTGTCAATAAAAAAATCGCATCTTCATCAAAAAGTTGTTATATTTTTTAGGAAGTTTTGTACACAGAGTGAGTGCTCAGTTTTTATGATCTAAGCTCTAATCCCTGTGTATGGACAGATTGTGGGAATCGCCTTTGTTTTATACTATTTTAGTGATACATCTGAAAACAGTATAAACAGCGCATAATAAACCTTGGTAAAACTTATACATAATTACAGCTTTCTCTATTAAAAGCTTCGTACAATAAAGTTCAACATGACGAACACACAAATGTAAACAACTTAAGACGTAAAACCATTAACTAGGTAGTTGAGCAGAACAAAGCATCGGCGACAGGCTTTCAGCCGCCTCAGCCGGCAGCTACACTTCACCCAGCTATGTAAGTATCTCTACATTTATGTTACGCTAGTATTACTTCTGTGTTATGATGGCTTTCAGATTAAAAACGTCCTATACGCAGCATGCGAACTGAGAAGAAATTCTTAAAGGGGAATTTTCAGGGTCTTTGTTTCTCTTAGTTATCACAGATGGCGCTATCTGTATTAAAGGGGGTTAACGTTAACGAAATTACTAACTTCTAGCAATCAGTATTGCAGATGACAGTATTTTTTTAAATTATGTTTTTTAAATTCACTGATTGAATATATCCACACACTTAGGCCGTGTGGTGACGGCGATAGAATACATGTGTCACTACCCCAACCAAATTTTCCCGTCGTAGGGGTCGTAAGAGGTGACCGAGGGACCTCTCCAGAGAACGGGCAGCAGCGCTCTCTGTAACTTAAACCCCGACACCACTGCGATCGCCAATCATTGGGGAGGCCCTCGTCCAGAAGTGGACGTCATGGTGACGTTGATGATGACACACTTAGGACATTACAACATCTGTTTTCGGTACGCTAGTTTTATTAAAAGAAAAAAACTTATTTTTTGTATGAAATGGGCTCAGAACTACTGAGGCGGTTTTAAGAATTTTTTCACCGTTGGAAAGCTTCAATATCCCCCTTGTGACATTAAGCTATAATACTTCTTACCAAATCTCTTAACAATGTAATTTAATACGCGAATGTAATCGTGGGGCTTCTACAAGTACGCGTTTTAATCCCATAGCGGTGAGTTCACAAATTGTATTTATCCAATGCATACTTTATGGTGGGTTTTGTCACCATTTTTTAATATGAATATCGTACATAGGGCCTGAACCTGTAAAATGAGACTCTTGGTATACTTAGGTAGTTTTATATCATTTTTGTGGACAGTCGATTAAAAGCAAATGCAAATTTATTATAATTACGTTGATAGACAAAATGTTAATAGCGGAACAGCCGAAGTACGAACCCAAAACCTTTCTATTACGCCTCCAAATAAATGACAACTAGGCTACAGCCACTTTTAGGCTTATTATCGTAAATAAACATAACTCTTTTTTTATGCGTTTGACCACCATTTTGTGGGCTACGATGGAGCACACTTGCATATTATGTACTTTTTTACTCGTGATTGAAAGACCTCCAGACTACGCCAAATCATTTCAAGGAAGGTTGATGCAAACCGCTTGGATTGCGAAAACGAAATGTCCATCTGATGGATGACGTTTTGCCATTATCCTGTTTGTCCTATTGTAAAATCGCGATGGAGATTTTAGGCAACTCTGACAATTGACATAGCATAATAATCCCAAATAATTTTACAAGAATAACTACTATCGTTAAATACATAGTTAGTTACCTACATACACACCTACAGTTTGTTTGCACTGAGAATATACTGTCCGTTAAAATCGGTCATTCATAGATACTGATCTCAACTAATAACTATAATTTTGTAGCTCGCATATCAAATATTGTTTGAAACACCTTATAAAGGAGGTGGAAGCCAGCCTTGTGTGAAAATATAGGTTCATTTAGATTTTAGAACAATTTTTTAATACTTCAAACAAGCAAACATTTGAACACCGTCATGCCTGGCGTTAAGCAGCGATCTAGTCTATGCCGAATTAAAATTGTATGTGAGGTGCTGATACTTATTTACAATACTATTACGATATGTCCAACTATGCCCCGATTGTTAGGGTATAATTAGCATCATAATTTGAACCTAATATTCATGCTAATGCTTCCTGTGTATTTTCTTGATGAAACCATAAGATATTAGAAGCCCATAACGAGTTATAAATTACAGCATCTCTGCCTAATATTTACCACGTTAAATGTGTTTTAGACCGTAAGTTCTGATTTTTTTTTGCCTGTTATACAATGCAAAAAACACATGTTACAAGGTGAATGGGGTAACAGTCCTGTTGTTTTTGCTCCCAAAGGAGAGCATAATCTTATCACATAATTGTGTCAACAAATATCGTTTAATGTGTTAAATGTGTTTTAGACCGTAAGTCAAGAATTTTTTTTGCCTGTTATACAATACAATAATGCAAAAAACATAATATATTAGAACGTGAACGTGTGTCCTGTTGTTTTTACTCCCAAAGGAAAGCACAATCTTATCACATAATTGTGTCAACAAATATCGTTTACGTATTAATAGCATAACATGTTTTAAAGAAACGCGCACTGAGATTATATTCATAGTTTTATCCGGGTGTTACGGCGCGAAATTAACCAAAGACAAGCATTCAGCAACATTGGTGACTCATGTTATTATTACTCATTATTACATATAACTTAAAGACGCTACTTAACAGACAAAACTACATTTTCTTATTCAGACACATTACCCTACTACATGATATCCCCTGTCCTAAATAGAAAGCAAGATGCCACGTGATAGTCGTCAATCGATAACAATAACACTGGCAAGCGAAAGAATAGCATGTACTTAAAAGCTGCCAAGTTGGCAGAGCGCGAGAGATCGAGCCTCCACGTGGAGGGTGGCCGAGGTTCACTGAATATCCGAGATCACAGCTACTCTAGAAACAATTACAATCGATACCTAGCATCGGTAGCACAACAATGGAATCGAATAGAAGAGATAAATCGATCCTCGCCTACGTCGTGTTTGTTATGAGTAGGAAAAAACATACTTTTGCTTTCTGTCGATGAGTTGTCGTTGATGAATGTGGAAAATAAACATGAAGTATTACTTAGACATGGAATCGTTGTACGAGAGTACTACTTTAACACATTCGTGGAAACTCAAAATAATAGGTATAATAGAAGTTTTATTTGTTTTCACGTCGACGATCGACATGCCTCCCTGAAATAGTTATTTTAATAAATGCATAAAGAATAAAAGTAGTTACCTCAAAATATACCTATATTTTAAAGGGTTAGTTTTGGGAGTTTGTATGATATAATCTCTGGTTCATGTGGTCATAAAAAGGCGCTTTTTTCACTTATTACATTTCTCATAGTTCAATAGGTAGATTGGACGCAAGTACAAATAACAAAAATAATTCCATTCCAAACGTACCTAACTAACATAATACGTAATATAAGAGACGTTAGAGATATTGTAATGGCACTTACAGCATGACAATCAGGGCTGGACATATTACAAAAGTACATAACACTATAATACCTCTCACACCCCGAATCGGAAGAAATACAGCCGACATCGTTCTTCCCCTCATACGAGCGCAGTATAAAAAATAAACGATTCATCTTAGCTAAATGTCGCACGCAATTAAATTAAATTCTGAATTACTTTGAGGATATTGCGGATTAATTCAACGTTGTTTTCCTTATTGACTACGCCGTAGCAGTTGGAACCAGCATGATCTACGGCGTAGCTATAGGGATAAATTATCCAAGCGCTCTTTGTCGCTAGTGATTCATACTTTGTTACCAAGCAATAGGTCGGTATTTTAATAAATAAATTCTCTCACGCCTTTTTATTCCAAAGGGCTACGCTTAAAGTATAAGAACTCCCCGCGATTTCATTCGTGTAGTTTCAGTATTTCATACAAATTGTTATAAAGCGAGGCGTCCCAGTGGATCGGGATAAGGAGTATCCTATTTCTATTTCCTAGGTCCTAAGGACAGCTGAAGGGGAGGTACTTCAGCTGTCCTTAGTGTAACTAACTCAATATATTTTTTTATAATTTATATAGCTCTAATGTCAGTGCCGATGTAAAAAAGCGTTTCTTTCAATACGTACACTGCTTTACAATTGTTTCGTAGACCTTCTAGAGAGGTAGGCAGTCATTACACCTCCACTTGCTAGGATCCTGGCACACCTCTCTTGAAAAGACTTTCTAAGGGTTTGTTTCCTGTGTACTAAACGGCGATGTGGTCGAAATAAACTTATTTTTAAATAAAAAGTGACATTTGCGTGCCACTAGAGTTTCCACCCATCACACTGCTAACTGCAAAATTGAGTTTGTGTTTAAAGTCACTGTGCGAGTCGCAAAACATCACTGTATAATAAATAAACAACGCAACGAAAATAGATTTTCGCCTATTATTTATAGCAAAGCAGAAAGTGTTCACAGGAAAATCATCTCTACGGTCATTGTGCTAATGTAGTTTTTGTTCGTTAGTCAGTAGCCGGTCAGCGAAGGGTGTGGTAGTGTGGAAATAGCAGTTCACGTTATCAGGTAAAGGAGGCCGCGGCGGAAGCGGCGAGGTAAAGTTATCGTTGATCGACTTCGCCTCGCAAAGTCCCTGCCTTATTATGCGGCCCACTTGGCCCGACTCCTTTCCCGACTCATGTTTTGAATAGGTAGGGAAGGCGAGGCGATAATATGTTGTGCCTTACCTACACTCTTTTTTTAATTTTAGCATCTTTCTTTCTTTCTTTAACATCGTCGTTGTCCGTTCACTGCTAACTAAACGTCAAAAGTATTAACTGGTGTATTGTATGTATACTATGATAAAGTTACTAATTAGTGTGTGATTGTACTCGTAACTTAGTAAACTAGAAATGACTGTTTTGAATGATGGACTTCGGGGGAAGGAGGGCGGATTTTCGTCTACTCTGTTATTAAGTAACGTCCATTCAAAATATGACTTTATTGACTGCGAGCTGTCAAATAACCTATCAACCCGGAAGGAATCGTTGAATGTGTTCCTAAGCGCAAATCCCGAGAAAAGCTGGACCAATTTCTCTAATTTCTTTTTTAAAAAAAGGGAAACGTGCTCAAGAAAGGAAATTCGGCAAATTTAAAATTAAATGGCACTTGAATTTTTTCTCGAAATTAATATTCACAGGTAAAACAGGACAATACCTGTCGAGTCCACTATTTTCATGTATAGGTTAATTTTTTGGTCCGTTTCATGCCAGTTAAAATGAAATTGATAATTTGGTTTATTACTTCCATTGATCGATTCCCTAACAAAGCTGCAATTAGGATTACTCGTTTAAATATCCCATTCTGTGGTTCAATTACTTTGAAATGTCACTTTTAATTATCCGGATAGTGGATCTGTCGAACTTTGCGGTTGTGGGCTTGTTTTGTTGCGTGTAATGTGTTTTTTAACCCCCGACGCAAAAACGACGGGGTGTTATAAGTTTGATGTGTCAGTGTGTGTATGTGTCTGTCTGAGGCAACGTAGCTCCCAAACGGATGATCCGATTATATTGCGGTTAAAAAAAAAACAATTTCAAAATAATAAACAGACAAAAATTTTGAAAGCTGATTTCATCGAGCGTGTTATTAGCTATATTTGATCGATATCTGTTCACCCACTCACACAAAAGTTTGGAAGTGGGGATGAAAATTTTTACTTAAATAAATATGTCTAAGTGTGGTATCAAATGAAAGAGCACGACACTTATATTTAATATCTGTTTATTAAATTAAAGCTGGATAATTTGTTGACAAGTTATGAGGGTTGAAAGTGGGGAAAAAAGTCGACTTTATACAAATATCTTCAAGTAGGCTATGATATGAAAGGGCACGACACGAACATTTAAAATCGGGGTTTTTTTTAAATTTGCATTTCAATTTTTATATTAATAGTACTATGTTATGTAATGGTGACCTTAATGCCTGACTTCTGGAAAAAAGACTAGAAGATAGTGGACAGGACTATTAACAAAACGACAAATTAAGCAAATTCCTGTTTTTTTTGTTAGACCGAATATTTGGGAT
Source organism: Conopomorpha cramerella (assembly GCA_012932125.1). Classification (NCBI taxonomy): domain Eukaryota; kingdom Metazoa; phylum Arthropoda; class Insecta; order Lepidoptera; family Gracillariidae; genus Conopomorpha; species Conopomorpha cramerella. Next base: position 7,521 of record SJJU01004583.1, on the reverse strand, counting down.
AAAATATAGCCTATGTGTTGCCTCCGAGGTTCGCTATATTATTGTGATCTATTCTTCAATTTGCGTTAAAGAATAACAAACACACTAAAGTATAAGCTCTAAAAAGCTTACTATCTGAGCCGGCAAACATTGTTCTTCCAATACACATTATTAACAGTGTTTCTCTGATTTCATATGCTAATATTGTACACATAATCCTTCCTCAAGAATCACTCTATCTATTGAAGAAAACCGCATCAAAATCCGTTGCGTAGTTTAGTTGACAGCATTGATTAATACTATTAGTAGGATCAGTACTAGACTATGTAGTCTTAAGTAGTATATACTATAGTAGTAGGTACATTAAACCTCAACAAAGTGGTGCTATAAATTTCTCATTTTCCACTAAGCATAACATCACGTCCAACTGAAGGACTTTGTGAAAACTAATAAAAACACTACGTATAAACCCGGTATAAACGCAGAAAAATAGTTTCCCTCGCACCGTGAAACAGCCTGCAGAAACGTTTTAATTAAGCGTCCATCTGTCTGCACGTACCCAATAAGTCTTCTATTTATATTTTTTCATGGCGGAATACTTCATCAAAGAAGTAATTAAAGTGGTAAATATATTTAAAAGTAGGTTAATAAAATAGCAAAAATTAATAACTTAGGTTTCTACTTAATTTTATTCCTTTGACACAGTGAAAAGGGAAGAACAAGTATCTAATAGGTTGACTGTGAGTTTTGTTTCAATAATTAGTTTTCTTCAGTTTCAACAATTCAATTCCTATCTGAGATCGCCCCTGAATGTTTCTCTTTCAGTCCAGTTCCTTACCTTACTCTCTTTATCACGTAACCGCACAAAATTCCACCTGTCCCACATTTTAACAGGTAAATTTGGTATCCCCAACACTATTTTGCAGCGTGTTACCCGGCCGAAATCTATTTTAAAGTGCTAACGCATTGTATATACCTATAAAAATCTCAAAAACTTGTAAAAAAAAAAATTTATTTGTATTTTTTTTCTGACGGAACCTATTTTTAAATTCAAAAATCGAATGTTCCAATAGATGTTGTGTGTGGCGAGTGAGTACGGCGGTATGACGTAAGAGGCGCGCTCTCAGGTTCGTACATCAATCATGTAGCAGACACCGCTCGCTGCCGGCACTCTCCGCCCGCCCTTCCGCCCGCCCACCGCCGCCGCCGTGCTAAATCGCTAAACTTGCCATGAATTTTTAAATTAAAAGAAGTTCTCGGAAAACGTTTCGGCGTACGGCAATCAAGACTTCAAAGTTTATGTTCAAGCTGTAATTGCTAAAGATTGCAAATGCTTACATGATACCCACTAATTTAGAAGTTTGTGGAGTTTTTTTTTGAGTTGCTATGAAAAATCTAATAAAGATATGAGTAGAAAAATGACGTACTTCATAATAAGAGGTTTTTTTGCAATAGATACTGTTTCTTTTTCATTGGTAAAGTATTTGATGTCCACAAATAATGCCAATATTATCAGCACTGACGTTTCAATTCAAATTAAGCTTCAGTGTAAGAAGATTCGCTGTGACAAAAAAAAATATCATCAAACAAACATTATAACATATTAAGTTGTCAAAAAAATTGGTGTCAATATAATAAGCCTTCCTTACAATATTTTTCATGCTTCTTAACTAGTTGTCTGAACACAGCAACAAACGACAATTATGGTAGGTAAACGATCTAATGTTTCAACTTCACCAGTGAAGTTGAAACATTAGATCTTAGCTGATTTAGGTCCCATAGGCAAGGCTGGCTTAATAATACCTTCAACTTGTGCGTGTAATAATTAAGCCTGTTATTGCCGAACGAAGGAGCGATCGTATCGTGTGTCAACACCCTATATTGTAATCGCCTTTTTTTCTTTTACCTTGGTAGGTAATTAATATGGCATAACAACCTTTGCCGAGTTAGTACCAGTAACAAAACTATTTCGGAGTCAATAGTCCACGCGACCAATGCCGTGGCATTGAACCGTATTCATAAACTTCCTTCTCAATCACAAATTGCTGCTCAATTTATTTTTATCTCCCTCTGATCGTGTTTATGTGATAAAGACAATACTTATTGTTTTCAAGAATACGCGTCCATGGAACAACATTTTTTATTATGTTCTTTTTTTCGCGTGGCCGTTCATTACTAATACTCGTACTTAATTAATACATAAATATCACGCTAGAAATATTTAATACAGTTTTATGTGACTTATTTGATCATTGAACCCGCGACAAATATTCTAGTTAGAGTTTCCTAAAAAAATCTATCTGTCAATGATAATGGGGAAACGAAAAGGTGCAAGTACTTTAACCTATGATCGTTAGACCTCGGCCTCGCTCTTTTGTTGGTTTTTTTTAAACTCATCGTTCTTCTTTTTTAAATTCAACTCAATAGTTTTTGAAAATAGAATTGAGTCCATTGAAGCGTCAGTGAATTTCACACGTTGTGAACCAAGAGACGTGACGTCGTGAGTTGAATCCCTCCCACCGTGCATGTCCCACTGCGACGTGTTCAGCGATACAATGCCTTTACTTTACGCGTTTATTGAGCACAACTTGCGGAAACAGATCAGGTATACCGGTAATGGAATTAATATTTTCTTCGTTGTCTTAAAGTTTCGATATAACTGCATGGCAAAATAATACAATAATAAATCTTTTACAACAATACACATTGCAATGTCTTCGCATCGCATGTTAAGTGGCTAAGCACTTGTGTTATGGAAATGAGAAAACGAAATATGATTGCTTACTTACACACATTTTTTCTTTTAAATACATCCTTATACAGGATGTAGTGATTAAGTGTGGCCAGGCTACAATTCCGTAAATTTAAGAGTTATCAGAAAACTTCCGACTGAAATCGAATGTGCGTTACACAATGAGTTAAATTACATTATAAACTTTTTTTAAATAAAAGCAGAGATATCCCAAATATTACCCTGTATAAATAAAACACCTAGACACATTCAATAAGAACTTAAAAGACGTGGAAATCGAACCCATGACCCTATGGAATAGAGGCATACACGCTGTGTCCATGCCGTAAAATCTGTTATTCGGCGTTCATAGTAAATTTATCAAAACGTAATAATCTATGTAACCACGAAACGCTTTCCTAGAGAGTGCACGGGAATTTCGGGTTAAATATTATAACCTGTGTATGTGTGTCTTATGTATATTCTTATTTTAATGCTGTATTACTGTAAAGTCTCATTCAATATCCATTCAAAATTCTTCAGAATAACTCACATCACGTTTATAATATTAGTAAAGATCTTACGCGGGAACCTGAAACAAAAAAACGCATAACGAATAAAGGTTTATTTATAGTTTAACCCACAAAAAACATGTACAAAGGAAACATTTATAGTGACAGATGAAAGATTAACATTTAAGTTAATAAAATATGAACTCTCTACCGAGCTGACATGAATTATACCGAATTTTTGCCAGCCCCGTGACACGCGTGGTATTGTGAAATCGAGCGTTTTACAAGAGACTGCGAAACTACGAGTTAACTCTGTGGAATCGACGGATCATTCGTCATTTCTTATTTTTCCGTTCAGCTCGCTCCGTTGAGCCCTATTTGTCAGTGGCATGCACTGGCTTGTACGACAAGGTAGGCAGTAATCCCAAGGATTGACGCCTATGTATAGGTAACTTGTCTTTACAAAACACAGGTACCTAACTATCTACTCACCCACAAAACACAGGACCTTCGTCAGCCTATGTCGTGAGTACAACAAGAAAAGATCTAGCAATAACTCTATTATTAGGTCGGGTAGCCAAAATACTAAGGTAGGCAGAGTCTTTCTGCCTATATAGTGTGCACGCCACTGCTATTTGTCATCTCTCTCTTTCTTTTGCACCTATTTAACAATAGACTGACCCCAGTTTCCATATGACTAGAATCTCTGAAACTCCAAAACACAAATCTCAGCTCAAGCCAAACGTGTTTGTGTAACAGTGACAAATTATGGTCAAGCTACGCTTGAGTACCGATTATTGTTTCAGAATACGGGCCTAAGGGTGAAATTTATAGAGTCGACCCAAATTTACTACAATTAATTTACCACGAGCTTGCTTAATCGTGCCGTGTTAGGTTTTGTTGAATCACATATGGTACTATAGATCTAAATTGGCCAAAGTTTAGTTTATAAATCTTGGTTTAATATTGGTATGGTGTTATGCCATATGAGTATGGTGTCTCAAACTGTACGTTTAGCATGCAAGAGTAGACTTGTCTCGAATATCTTTCTGTTGCCCCTGTAAGAGTAGCAATATCTAGCGACTGTGGTCCAGTTGGTCGGATACTTGACTTGCACTCGGGAGGTCGCGGGTTCGAGTACGGCTAGCGGAAGTGTACCAATGGGAGAGTACCACCTTTTCAAAATAATATTAAGTGTATATTATACTAGCTGTCCCGACAAACATTTGTTTTGCCATAATAAGTTGCCTTTATACCCCGTGTGTTGGGAGAAATACAAGTGATGCAAGTAGATGCATAAAAAAAATTATAGTAGCCGATTCTCAGTCGGTAAAGCCGTTTCGGAGGAGTACGGTAACTACAATTGTGACATGGAAATTTTATATATTAGATGTACGCACCGCAACGCTTGTACGGTGAAGAAGAACATCGTGGTGAAAGCCGCACACCACAAGGTGTGTGAACCGTATAACGGCAATGGAATCACCCCATGGCATTTGCTTACCAAGTGCATCTGCCTACCCACTTTGGGTACTACCTACACCTATTAAAAGTGTATTTTCTCGAGACAACATCCACCAATAACGTGCACTAGTCTGTTCCGTTCGGAGTATTTTGACCGTAAGTACGGGAATTGTTCTAGAGCTCGATTAATTACGAGTATAAATATTATTAGCCGTGTGGTGACGGCGAATAGAATACATGGGTCACCACCCCAGCCCAACTTTTCCCGTCATGGGGGTCGTAAGAGGCGACCGAGGGAGCTCTCCAGAGAACGGGCAGCAGCGGTCTCTGTGAGTTAAACCACAACACCACTGCGATCGCCAACCCGCCTGCCAAGCGTGGCGATTACTGGCATTTCACCCCAAATGACGGATCTCATTGGGGGAGGCCCTCGTCCAGCAGTGGACGTAATGTGGCTGATGATGATGATGATGATGATAAATATTACTCGTCTGATTTTTTGAGACGGCGGCGCTTCGAGACAAGACATAGCACTACGTGTGTATGCTAAACGCACATTTGTATGAGCGATGAAAACCAACAAAAAACGAAGGTTGCAGTGAACGCAATGATCGATACTGTTGATATAATGATGGAAGTCGGCTTTACACGAGCCGCGCTCGCCATTCTCGTGGTGAATTGAAAAGGCTTTTGTCAAAGCGGACCCATCAGGAAGTGACTAATACTTTAAGGTTCAAGGTGAACGATTGTATCGTATGTCGTAGTATATTTTCTTTTCGCATAAAAGACACGACATAAAAAGCGGGAGATTTTGAATGCTGGTGGATGTTTTATACTGTTTGGTACCACGTGACCACGTCATTAATCAAATTACTTGGATTTTTTTTAACTTTCCTCGAAATCACCGCAAACGATTTAGTATTTTTATGTTAAACTAGTGGACGTGTCGGACGTTATCGTGTCTTAACCATTTATATGAAATTAGTGTAACCTCAAGGGTGGCATGTGTGCAGCAGCGGAAGTATTTTTTTCATAAGAACCTTCTGCTTTCATTAATTAGCATAACAAAGAAATAATTAGCGAAATCGGTCCACCCGTTCCGGAGTTATGCGATTACCAACACATTTGGCGATTCATTTTCATATTATACTCGTAGATTTAAAAAAATGTAATTTAGCTAAACGACATTGCTTATTGCAATTATCATACTAAGTTGTTTTCGCAAAAAACATTTACAGATTTTCCGAAAATTAAGATGCCCACCACCTTGAACTATCCAAACAAAACTCCGAAGATATTATTATCTAACGGTAGAGAGATAAAAGTGTTAGGTTGTATCTCCGTAGCCGGAAGTAACATCGGGCAAAGAAATAATAATAACAAAACTCTTCTAGAAGACAAAAGTTCTAGAGCTAACACGATTTGTTCTAGAACCTTTTGATATCAGTAAAGTTATAAACGGCGATGTAATGTGTTGCTATCTATATATGCCTACTTTAATTCCTTCTCATGGGTATCAATATACGACTCCTCACTTGCGCAGGTAAAGAAATGACAACCTGAGTGATACAATGAAGAATTTCCTTTAAAAATGAAATCGACAAACGAGCGCGTCCGAAGTCGAACGATCATAAAATAAAGTAGTTGCGTCTCTATTATTATTATTTTCAAGTATCGACAACGTTAAATTGTTAAAAGGATGATATGATTTTGCACAATGAAAAATTCACAAGTAAAATAGAGGATTTTGCGACTCCTAAAAACTATTGTGGTCATCTCAACCACTGCCGATATACGAAGCGGATGAGTTAACTACTACAAAAATTGCGACGGGGCAACTTGGCAAGTGGGTGAGTTTCAATGGAGATAAGCAGCCTCCTTTCTTATGATATCTGATAATTGCTGTATTTCCTAGTTTGTTTTAGATTATTTGTTTGTGCCTCTTTTGAAATAGTATGGGGCATTATCTCTTAGAACAAGACTCGATTGGCTTGAATTGTGTGCCAAATTTTCTAACCACGTGCATAAGGTCCTTGTCACAGTTGTGTGTATGAATGTGAATGAAGTTACTTGCCAATTCTTATTGCACACTCCATTTTTACACGTGTCACTATATTTTCATAAGACTTTTATAAAATCCTAGACGAACGACGAACCTACGACGAACCAACATATTATATAATGTACAGTCGACCAAGAATGTAGTCAACCACCTTAAGGTTGAAACTCATATGAATGTCATAAGACATTACGGTTCATTTTTACTTGTCAAAACTGTCACAATATAACAAATGTACACACCATCTTGTTGATGTTTTAGTGACACAGTAAGTGTCATGAAAACTGATAGGCCACTCTCTTGGCCGACTTTTTCACATACAAACGTAAGTGATACTATTCAGAAAATTCCACTAGCTCGACGGCAACAATCCGCATACCTATGCGAAATTCCAAAAGGAAAGTTACCTCAGATATACGAGGTATTTTTGTGTTCCCACCGTCAAGGAAACGGTGTTTTATGATTTCAGCCCCCGATAACAGTTAAAAGGGCACGCAGGGGAACAATCTTTGAGCCGATTACTGGAGTTTGCTTGCTCTTTAAAAATTACCTTTACCTTGCGCGGAAATATTAATTATCAGGTTTTCACTCTATTTCGCGGTTCGATTTCCTTAGTGTGTGTGTCAATCAGAGCAATGTGTTGGGCACTATAATTATTATGAAGAAATATTAACACTAGAAATATTAACAAACCGTTTTATAATTTGTTTTTTTTTTACACAAACACGATTAGAGCGAGACAAACATGACTTAAGCATATATCTGTGAAATTAGAA
>SJJU01004582.1:0-24148 GCA_012932125.1 Conopomorpha cramerella | reverse complement strand
TACTAAACGCTACTTCTTGTAGTTCAATTTAGTGTACATGCCACTGAGCAGACACGACGTACATTTCTGAAGAACAGCAATCTGTCTGCATATATTTACGGGACCTCGATGTAATGTCAGAGTTCACACTTGACCGGTCTTTCAACAAATTTGGTCCGGTCCGAGTCGTAGGTATGTGATAGTGGTATTGTCTGAAGGGAACGAGTTTGTAGTTGCAAATGCCGAGAACACGGGATTGTTCTGGGTGTACTACTCTAATGCCCAATGCAAACTCTCGAAGGATAACCCCTCGTAGAAGAAGTACAGTTAATTAGCTTAGCTTAATTTACTTAACAGTCTAGCACTTTGTACTTCTATTCTTCTCTAATGACTTAAATGAGTGAGATAGTACTATAACATGGCAGGCTGTCATGTATGTTCTAAAAGTGAGACCAAAACTGGAATTGCAATCGAAAACTGACTTTAGAATAAAACGTTGCAACAAAATGATGACGATACGCATGAGTGAAAGAGTAAGAGAAAATATTTTATGTCCCTTACTGCGAAGCGGGATATTTTTGTACACAAAATTCTATACATTTTGTTTGGAAAGAGACAGACTGAAAGTGCTATGCTAGTCTAGTTGCCCTTCAAAATCACTGACGTAGTTGAAGCATTTATTTATTTCAAAGAAAAAGAAACGAATGTCTGACTTGTCTTCTTCCTGGTGCTACGCTGCGTGTGGTCTACGATGGAGCACGTTTGTGTAAGATACCTCCGGCATGTCATTTCTCCTGAAAGTGGACGCAAAACTCATCGCTGTTCGCTGTTTGCTCAACTCAGGCAGGATGGTGGTCAAATGCTTCTTAATAGTGATAAAAAAGTCTTAAAACATAGGTCACCGATTTGGATAGATCTCAATAGAGAATTTAGATTGGGCATTACAATATCATACTTGATATTAATTATGAACATACTTGAAAGGGTATGTTATTGATCATTCGTAGAAGGCCCGTGATGTGGTTAGTGAATAGTAAAAGTCTATTCAACAAGCTCCTTATCTGACCCACGTGATCTCAATGTAGGTACCAAATCAAAGACGAATATAAAAATAACTTTAGCTTGTATCTATTCATTATTTTTACCTACATACCTTTAAAAGAGGGATAGGCAGAGCTTTCAGAGACTTAAAGTTTTGATATTTGATAATAATTAAAAGGTTTCGGTGATAGATGGCCAGCCCAGTACCCAACAATAATATAAATTAAGTACCTAATGTTCCTGCGAACATAAATATTACGTAGTATGTGTCTAAGTATGGTTCAGTTCCGACAATGGCATCCATGAGAAAACCACATATATGTCAAATTTTACGGGTTGAAATCGGTTATTTTTTCTTTAAGTCATCATACAAACTTACCGATTAGCTGATTGTCAACCTTGATATGAAGCGGGTAATTTTTATTTTAGTTTTGCATATAGTAGAACAAAAAGGACCCAATTACGGAAAGTGCCGATTTTGTAATATGAGTTTGTATCTTTATGTAAATCCTAATTTCATTAAAATGGACACATTTTGTTTTGTGTCACTTTTGTTACTAACTGTTTGCGATTATGGTTTCATAAAGAAATTGATTGGTATCATGGGCTGGTGACTTTCTCGAGTTTTCGCCAACGTTTTTGATTTAACCTTGTTACATTGAATTTTATCTGAACCTCGGTCAAACCAACTGAATAAAGAAATGAAAGTTTTAAGGCCCGGTTGGTGGCAGTGGTCAGCATGTCTGCCTCTGCTCCATAGGGCCGTGGGTTCGATTCCCACCGCTGGCAGGTATTAGGTGATGAGCTTTTAAGTACTTGTTGGATGTGTCTGGGTGTTTTATTTATATAAGTATGTATTTAAGTGAAAAAAAAAATATATAAGTAAATATATCTCGTTGTCTGATTTCCATAACACAAGTGCTTTGGCTACTTAACATGGGATGAAGGCAATGTGTGTGTTGTTGTAAAATATTTATAAAAAAAAACTATTGTTGTTTACCTACTAGTTATTAAAATTCTTTGTAGCAGGCTATAAGTGGAGTAGGCTATTTCTCATTGTTGGCGTAACGTATAAATTAATTAAAAGACAAAACACTTCAATGATTTTTAAACCTTAAAAAACGTTGTTATTACTAGTAGTAATGTAATATTTTAGTACTGAAGTAACAATTTTGACGTATAAACGATCACACATGAACATATTCAGAGTAAGTCTTCCAGAATGTTCCGTTAGATCGAGGGTATAGTGTGGATGCAGAGCGAAACAATGTAAGAACAGTGAGATTACGTGCAGTATCCCTGCTTTGTACTGTGTAATCTCGGTGCAGACCGACGATTTCGGTGAATTTCTCAAAACAATGCACGTAACGAATTGACTACCTAGAATTTGTTTTGGTAAAACAAAACCGAACGTATTTTACACGTTGTTTATATACATTTTTTATGATCTGTCAGTTGTTTTATTTAATATTTGTAAGGGGTGTTTTTGTTTGTATCAAAATAGGTTTTTAGCCCAATGTTACTTTTTTACACGGAAAAAGTACTGAATAGACTTTAACGATAGTGTAGAACGGTGGAGGGAGATATTATTATCAGATCGAACTAGAACAAAGATTATATTGTATTGTTTTAAGTGTGCATTTTTCTTACTTTTTCACGGGGTAAGTACTTTAATGAAAGTATTAATATCCGACCAGATTAGGACATGAAAATTCCACGGAAACGAAATGAAGGGGGTTGGCAAGTAAATCTACGCGGGTCATGCGTCAATAGGGAACAGAATGCTACAAAAACAAGATTTATTCACGAAAACATCTGTATGAAAATTCACAAAAGTAGCTGTAAGTCATTAGCCATTTGAAGACGATATTATGGCAAACTTCATATATTTCTGATACTTGCTTCCTACGACATCATTAAAGTAAAGCCCTCAGCAACACAATCATAAACGACTAAAGGCGGCCATTTTGGAAAGCTTCTAACTCGAACTATTAAGAAAAAGTCGTGTCAAAAAAGACTTGAAATCTCTTTAAAAAGTCTGTTTGAGGAATGGCCTTTCTTTGCCTTTATTTTTTTGTACTATAAATTACCTCAAATGATAGTTCCAATAGTACCGTGTCCAAGTCCCTGAAAATTCTCAATTGTGCAATGAAAAAGGATTCTTGAAGAAGCCTCGGGCTCGGAATCTCCTTATAAAATACTTAGGTAACAATATCGAGGCCATTTTGAAGAAAAGTTGAGTCTTTTCAAAACACGCCACTCGGAGTTTTGTTCCTAGAAAGAAACTTAACCGTAGTGTATTAATATTCCGTTGAAATTGTTTCTTAGGCTAGTGCTTTTCTAAAAAAAAATTAAACATACTTTTATTATTATAATATGCAAACATGAATATTGTGGGAAGCTACACAGCGTTAGACACCACTGATACACATTAGCGAAGACAAATTTTCTGAATATTTTTTAAGTATTGTTGTATTGCCCAACTCTAGAATAGGCCAAGCGCGAGTTATATTCTCTCACGAAGGGTTCCATAGGCACTTCTATTTAAAAAAGACAATAGTTTTAATGGGAGCCGCTTTTGAATTTAAATAACTCGTGGTCGCCCCGCAATTTCAGTCGCGTAGTTTCAATGTTTCATATTAACTATAACACGTTCATGTGGCCGATGATGTTGATGATGATTTTTATTTATTTATCCACATTATAACCCTATTCTTACAGTACGAGACCAATAAAATACCAATAAAATAAAATAGGAAGTGTAAAATTTCAGTGTTCAAGAATCAATGCATATAAAAAAGAGAAAAATCAACATTGAATATACTTGATACTATAGTTATAAATATAAGCCTCGGGGTTGTTATCTTAAATTTATTTATATTTTGTGATAAAATACATCCTAAATGTTATCTATATGTATGAAAGAAAGTCGTGTTAGTTACTCTATTTATAACTCAAGAACGGCTGAACCGATTTGGTTGAAAATTGGTGGGGAGGTAGCTTAGAACCAGGAAACGGACATAGGATACTTTTTACCCCCAATCCTGTTGGTCGCATCGCTATTTAGAGGGCGTTATAGTTTGTATGAAGAACTGAAATTACGTGAATGAAATCGCGGGGCGTCCACTAGTTATTATATATTTACTAGCTGTCCCGGCAATTTTTTATGGCATAATAATTTGCCTTTGTACCCCGTGTATTGGGAGAAATACAACTGGTAGATGCGCAAAAAATAGATAGTAGCCGATTCTCAGACCTGTTGAATGCGCATATAAAATTTGATAAAAATCAGTAAATCCGTTTCGGAGGAATACGGTAACCAACATTGTGACATGGAAATTTTATATATTGCGTGATGGAGTTACACATATCCATCGAAAATTGCGCTTTAGTATTAATAGCGGCCCACTCTGGATTTGCACGAGTCCAATGTTGATAATAAGTGTTTCTCTACAATATTATGCATGAAATATATAATGAAACTTCCTCTGGAATCACAATACCTATTGAAAACAACCGCATCAAAATCTAAGGGAAAAGATCTAAGCATACATAGGAACCGACAGCGGGAGGCGACTTTGTTTCATACGTAGTGATTATTATTATTATACAGTTTGAACTCTAAAGTAAAATAGCATTTTGGATAGAGTACAATAAAATAGAATAAAAATTGAATGATTGATAGGAAGGAAAGGAATTTATGCATAGAATATTAGGGAAAATGTCGGAGAGAGCATACCACGTCATAAATCCACCAATCAAATCAAAGGGGTGAGAGAGGCGCTGCACGTGGAGATCGATTGTCTCTGCCTATTTTTCGAACGTGAAAGTATGTACCTAGTACGCCAAGGTTCTGGTCTATCATCATTTCCCTGCCCTTATTCCACACTAGGTGGGGTCGGCGCAACATGTTTCTTTTCGCCATACATCTCTATCATTCGTCATCTCTGCAGTTAAACCTTTCACGCACATATCATTTTTCACACAGTCCATCCATACCTTCTTTGGTCTCCCTCTTCCCTTGTACTACCTATCTATCTATCTGGTCTATAACCCCAAGAAAACTCAATAAAGACAAAGTAAAGACATAAAAGTTATTTTTTACTTGACATAATATTACAAGTCTACTTTATTATTGTGTTGTGTCACAGAGATTGTCATCTAATATATGAAATTATTATTATTTCTAGCCCACTGGATCCCAATGCAGGGCAAAGGTCTACCATCCCTTTGTCCTCTCTTCCCGATTCTGCACTGATGTCCACCATTTTTTATCCTGGCGGACGATCTGGCCGCACCATCTCTTCCTAGGGCGCCCCCGTTGTCTCTTGCCGTTCTTTGGGAGCCAGGTCGTCATCTTACTTGCCCAAAGATCCGGTGCAAAAGCTCGCTGTTAAACAACCGAGACTTGCCACTGCTGCTTCAAGACGACGCTAGACCACACACGGCCCAAGAGACGGCTACCAAATTAGAGGAACTTCAATTGGAACGTCTAAGACATCCACCATACTCTCCGGACATTGCTCCAACAGTTTTTATCGAAATTTGGATAACTTCTTACAAGGAAAAAAAAATCCGATGAGGCAGTCCAAGTAAAGGGATCAACGAACTACGAATAAGACGGCAAAAGTGTATAGATATCAATGGTACATACATTGATTAATAAAAAAAATATTATGAAAAAATCGCATTTGCAATACGGTACACCTTGGAAACATCTTGTTACAAACAAAAAAAAAACATAAGAATCAGTTCATAAACGACGTACTTATTCGCGTACAAACATAACCAAGATTAATATATCGGTTCTTTTTAAGCGACTTCGAAAAGGAATCTAGAATAAAACCGTATAAAAATATTAGGACTTTTGTGGTTTTCTCGTAGAACTCAACCTTTAAATGCGGTCAAACGAGAATCCAACCGGTTCACCCGGTCAAAAGTTTTGAGCTAACAAACAATAAATAAATTACGGTCGATTTATTTAAAGTCTGAGAAAAAACCTAAATCGCGGTTCAAAACTAGAGTATTTAGAAAAAGAAACACGATTTTTCGGTACTCAGTATTAAAATATAGCATTTTTCAAGGTAGCAAAAAAATTCAGTTCAGATGTATGTAGTATCAACCTACATTTTTAATATTCCAAGAAAGTATCTCAACGTGACTTTTCACTTATCCCGAAAATCCTTCTCTTATCAACAAACTAGTTTTTCGTAAAAGCAAGATGACATGAGACACCTTGCTATCAGACTGTCACTTCGCATGAATAAATATAAAAAGAGATACCTCCCTGAACCCTTCAAAATGGTTTCCAAGACGTGACCATTGTTGTTGGTTCACTGAATATAAATCTGAGGCATCATTCCACTAACTGCAGACTTTACTATAAAAACTATAGAAATACAATTTAATATAGAGCCCGGATATGCAGCTGACAGGGTCTTAAGTATCTAAGTAAAATCTAAGCAGCGATACACATGGCAATTGTATGTTTCAGATACTTCTTGAATTTAAATTTACCCTAAGTATAACTTTTTCATTCGTAATTGCTATGTATTGGTTTATAACTTAATTTAGTTGTGTATCTGTACACATCTATTAAATCAAATTAGTTTACGCCTTTTATCCCAAAGCGGGCAGAGAGAGGCAGAGGCACTTGCTAAAGCAAATGCCCACGCTTTAGTTTATTATATTTAGCAAGAAAACGAATCATCCAAATCAGTTCACTCGGTCAAAACATTTCATGTAACAAATTAAAAACATCTTTTTGAAGTAGGTTAATTAAGTTTAGAGTAAATTACGTTTGTTCTGACGACACGATAAGCGGTGGTATTATCTGTGGCGCTGGCCCCTGTCACGACAGTCCCTAAGCCGAGTAAAAAACCTTCAACCCAAAAAAAAAAAACCGCGGCTTATAAACAATAAAAATTGAGCTGACCACTTCCTAGAAACCGGCTTTTCTCTTGGGTTCGCCGAAATGGTTTGGAGGTTTGGACGATTTTCGCCCTGGTAATAGCTACACAAAACAAATCATATAAATAAAAACAGGCCTAGGGTCCTCCCGCGTACGTGGGCATACGGCAAACAGAAGAGTGCAGCTAAGCAGAAAAAGATGAAAAAACGAAATGGATATGATAGAAGATATATTGCAATATTTAGTAGATTCATGCCTTAGTAAATGTATAATGTAGATAGATTGATAGAGCTTTTTTTCTTAAGGGTCTTTCTTTTCTTACCTGTATACGGCATCAGTTTGAACTTCACGTTCTCATCTCGCAAACGGAGTGTACGACGTCCTCGTGACAAAGTGACGCAAGATTTTTTAATATATAGATATAGATTCAGAAGTTTGATGCGAGAAGCCGAAAACAAATTACAGTGGCGTGTAATTGAAGAGGCCATATCCAGTACTGAACGAATATGTGCTGACGATGAACATTCATGACAAATACAATGCTACTATGGACGTAACTTATCCCTTCTTTGCATGATAGTTTCATTTCATGAGAAAATATCGTAGTAATTAACATTTTGTCAGAGATAAATGAAAAAAATAGGAAAAAACAATTATAATAATTATAAATTGATATATGTTTTTAGTTTTCGGAATGTATGTAACAACGAAAATAATAAATTATGTCTGTTAAAATGCTGCGATGGAGATTTTCCATCACGACGCAAAAGACGGTTAAATATACGAGGTGTGTTTTAGTAGCCATTTTAACATGGGCTGATGATGATGATTTTTCTATAAGTATATTAGTCCATTGTATTCGCAATAGAATATCATAAATCATAGAAACAAAATTTACGACCAGGCCGTAAAAAGTAAAATTACATTCCGTAAAAGTGGGTCGAGTGGAAGTCCTTAATGAATGATTGGGCGATTGGCTGCTTACTAATTGCCAATAAACCCTTAGAATTTGTCTGAGCCCCAATTCTTAAATTCACTTCGACCTGAGAAAACAACTGCATATACTACAGCGGTGTAGTATCCTGCACAGCAATATACGTACACACACACATACACAAATACTACTTATTAGTATTATTATTCTTAATCTTTATTATTATTATTCTCTTATACTCATCTAAATAAACTTTGTAATCTTTGTTAACTTTTATTGTGTAAAATCACGGAAGAGCGAAGCAACCTGATACAGGCTTAACGCTTAAAAGGAGGCTTCCAACATGAAGATGTGTTAATTTTAAGTTATCGATATAAACTTTTTTCTATCCTAAGGCATCATATCGCAAAATACAGACACAAATACCTGTTTCCCAAAAGTATTGGTAGAGACAACGGACTTTCACTTGCTACCATCCTGCCCTGACACGTCCATTTGTTTAAGAAAACAGCCATATGGCCTTACCACGTGTTCACGTGTTCTTAAATAAGGCCTTACATGCGGCCTTATTTAAGAACACGTGATACTATTAATTCAAAACTTAACATGCCGTGTTTGCCTAAACGATGCCAAAGCGTTCGACGAGATCCACCTTACTCCCATCACATTATATACATATTGCTTTCGTAAATCTTCTTTCAGTTTTTCAATTCAATTCTTTCCAAGAAAATAGGAAGACGAGAATATAGATAAATTATAAAAGCTAATTTAGAAGATTTCACGAACACAAAGACATTTTGCGGTGAAAGCAGAAGGCTATATACCCTAAACCCTTTTGTGCTATTTGACAGGAGCTACCTAACTGTTTCACTTGACCTTTAACCCTTGCATTGTTTGCTTGTGATTTTACATTATAAGATTCTGCGTGCGAGAAAATCAGAAAGGTGCTTTTTTCATCGTTATTAGCGATTATGAGGATTTCAGGTGGTATTTATAGAAAAGGACTTGGACAATCCTAAGACCAAAAATAAGGAAATATCTGTCCAGGTATACGTCATATATATCATCAGCCCATACTTGTCCACTGCTGGACATAGACCTCTCCAATTGCACGCCACTGTGATCTGTTTTCGGCTTCTCGCATCCAGCTTCTGCCAGCCATTTAGCATATATCATCAGTCCACCTTGGCTGAGGGCATCCTACACTCCGTTTGCCGAGACGCGGTTTCCACTCGAGAACTCGTTTGCCCCAACGGTCATCGGTTCTACGGCTAATATGGCCGGCCCACTGCCACTTCAGCTTGCAAAAACGATGAGCTATTTCGATGACTTTGGTTCTCTGTCGGATCACTTCATTTCTGATTCGATCCTTCAGAGAAACACCGAGCATATTCTTAAATCCAGCTATTATTAAGCTTAATATACAGTTCACTAACTTTTAGAATATAATATAGGTACTTAAATGTCTATGTCGCTCACTTAGTAAGTCACAACCAAAGGAAAGAAGTAGAAGAAAACAATCTGTCTAATACTGTATATTCTACATGATTATTTCCAATAGGTTTCTGACTTTTTTCCAATAAAAAAAATACACTTCACGCTTTTTTCCAATAGGTTGTAAAAAATGCGTTTGGCGTAATTCGCTAACAGGACATGACATCGTCACCGCTAGCCACAAATA
This sequence comes from Conopomorpha cramerella, assembly GCA_012932125.1. Taxonomy (NCBI): domain Eukaryota; kingdom Metazoa; phylum Arthropoda; class Insecta; order Lepidoptera; family Gracillariidae; genus Conopomorpha; species Conopomorpha cramerella. Next base: position 14,602 of record SJJU01004582.1, on the reverse strand, counting down.
CCTCACGAGCTACGGGCAGCCTGTTGAAAGACACGTTCTATGTACAGTTTATTCCACGACAATGCCTCGCTGCGGACATTCATAATTTTACATACCCAACGTTGTTTATTGGCATAATCTGACACGCACGTTCATCTATTTCCTTTGACACGGTAGACCAAGTTTGATCGGTGATGGTTATGGTTTGATGGCCTGAAACTCAAACACAATGCTGTTATTGTAACAGTGGTTGATACAGTCGCGGTATTGCTGGTGTACATTCAAAAGCTTTTAGAAACCGGATTGTAGCACAGTTTGATACATTTTTTAAATATTTTAGACCTCGGGGGATAAAGGATGAGATTGAAGTTGGGAATTCTGAAACACGTTTTTAAATACGAATACCTACATAAAACAAGTTCTATTTGTTGATTGTTCTTTGTGGCTTATTATTTATTCACAGACACCTGCAAATTGAATGTGATAGGAGGGGAGGCCGTCTCTGCTCCCATGCCCTGGGTACACACGAATGCATAAATAAGTTTGGTATTTTCATTGTTGCGGCAAATCTCTTTTTTGACCAGCAATTTTGTATTTCATTGTCTTTTAAAATACAATATTCTTAAAGTAGGGACCGTTTATTTTTCACTTCCTTTTTTACCAACAATAAGTACTTTTTTTTCCTCTAATCGCCATTTTACCCTTAAAAAAAGAGTTCCTAAGAAACCAATATAATTTAGATAATAGTTTTCAGTTCCAAAAATAACTTTACTAATATCCGACTGTACGCAAAAGAGGGGGACGATCAAAGCGTTATATGAATGGGAACTGTTCTGCCGCATTACATAGCGCTCAGTATACAATAGTCTCACTATTTAAGAGAGATGGAGAAACCAACGATCTAGTTGCTAGATAGTAATTATTAGTTCGGAAATCGCTGACAGCAAGATCGGATTGAAAGTCAGTCTTCAATGGTTTTCCTGAAACACGCTTTTCAGAGTAAAGTGAGGATTAATAGCGTTATTGGTTATTTTAATTATTTTCAATTCAAATGTGATCACAATTAAATCTCATAGCAATTAGGATCTGGGTCTAAAGCAAGACTCAAAATATATTAAAAAAATACGGATGTTACTACAGATAAATAGATTTTTCAACATTGCAAACCGTATGTGATCAACCATTACAAAAACGGAATTCAATCTGCAAGTGTTGCATATCATGAAACCAACACACCAAAGGCTTTTACGCATTCGTCTCGGTCTATCATATTTTACCTCTCGCTTCTCATTTTGGGCTCCACTCCATTCAATCCTCGAAGTCAAGCGTATCATCGATTGTAAGCTGTACGTACTGACGCCTCATCGTGCAATTTCCGGTAGCAATATATACCTGAACTCTCAACGAGAAATATCTTCCTGTCTCGCTCGTAGCAATGAGAAATTATAGAGAGAAATGCAACGACTGCAACTACGCTTGGAATAAATTACAAAATACTGTGTAAGGTTGAATGTTTTGTTATGCGGTTTGAGCCACGTAATTTGAGTTTGTATTATAATTAAAGAGAATCAATAAAACCAGCATGGCTTGGTGAGCTGTGATAAGTAGATTCTTGGCAAAGAAAAGATCAACACGACACGAACTTTTTCTTATGATTCTGACTCTGCTTACCAGAAAGGTGAGATTATTTGTACTGCGTGTAAAGCGACCCTATGCATTAAACGGAGTGTAGGACGCCCTCAGGCAAGGTGGACTGATGATATACGCAAGATGGCTGGCAGAAGCTGGATGCGAGAAGCCGAAAACAGATCACAGTGGCGTGCAATTGGAGAGGCCTATGTCCAGCAGTGGACAGGTATGGGCTGATGATGATGATGATGCGTTAAATGCAAATATTTTTTTTTCACTTCGCATTATTTTCGCCTTAGTAAAAGTTGTTCATTTTGACGACCCGAACAAAATTTTGGGATAATTAATTCTCGGGGTCCATTTAAACGCAGTATTGTCAAAGCAATCTGGAACCAACTCAATTGACTGCTGGAGATAAGCCTCCATAAATGACGAGTGAACAGTTGTTTAATAGGCAAGCGTGCTGCATCGCATTTAGTATAGTAACTTAGCACCAGGCACCAAACAGCAGTCACAAAGTCAAACGCTTGTCTACAAATCCTCCAAGACGGACCACGCCGATAGGTTTTGTACCTGCCTCCGCCAGTATGGGTCTACTGTCTTTATCTGAACATCGGAAAACCAGGGGCCTGAGTCTAGTACACTCGGGTAGTTGCATTGCCCTGGCATCGTAACAGCAAACTATAAGCATTGCTAATTTGTGACGACGCGCATTGAAACAATGATGCTCATCATTTTCCGCTACGATGCCAGAGCGATGCAACTACGAGAGTGTGATTTGGCCCCCTGGTTGCCAACACAAATTGTACGTACTGATAATGCACCTACCTACATTATCATCATCAGCCCATACCTGTCCACTGCTGGACATAGGCCTCTCCAATTGCACGCCACTGTGATCTGGTTTCGGCTTCTCGCATCCAGCTTCTGCCAGCCATCTTGCGTATATCATCAGTCCACCTTGCCTGAGGGCGTCCTACACTCCGTTTGCCGAGACGCGGTCTCCACTCGAGACCTACATTATCAGTACCTGCCTATTATGTACGATGTCTGAGTGGGGAAACTGTATTTTAACTTTTATTTGTAGTTGTTCAACTAAAATATCGTAAGGCAATTTGCGTTGGCAACCATAATGGGCAGGTACTGATAATGTACGTAGGTGCCTGTTCATTTACGAAAACTACTTTACCCATTCCATACAAAAATAGAGATCGATTTTGGATGTTGCTGGAACTCCATATCACTGCAATGAACTCATGTTGCCACTTGAACAGACTAAAACTACTAGTTGATAGTATTAAAAAAGACTTGAAGACCATAAAAAAATGGTTAGGAGTTACTGAACGCGCCTACAAACATCACCGAAACCACCGCCAAGGATTTGGCAATAATACCGATTTCAATTTCAGATAGAGTCCGGGAAATAGTTTTAATTGTCCATAAAAATATCGAATGGTTATCGCATTGCATTCAACGAGACGACTAGTGCGGTATAAAGTAGGATAGTTTCAATAAGTGCCACTTAAGATGTCGACAGTGATCGACAGGAGTGTCTTGTCAATTTATGTACGGACTATGAATTGAGCCGAAGCTGCTGTTGCCTAGTAGAATCATTCGCTTTGCAATGACGAGATGATGGATTGTAGATGTACCTTGGGACACAACGAACTCATATCTGTAATTCGTAGTGGCCTGACATAACCTTAAGACATACTAGGACAGTAAACTACAAGTAAATTTTCTTCAGGTAATTTCTTTTTAGCTCCGGGAGAAATAGTAAGATTATTGCCGAAAAGTTGCCTATTGACCAAAAATCCCTGTAGAACAATAAAATTACAAAGTACTTAGGCACGAGTTTCTTGTATATATACACTATGAATTAAGTCAATACAGTTATTGCTTAGTTGAATCACTGACTTTGATAAAGCAAGATCTATATAGTATTTATGCTTCGAGATGAAAACAGACGTAACAAAAGTGGTTTAAACCTTATATAGTGTTTGAAGGTGTAGAATATATTAAATAGGTACGTTTGGCAAAGTGTGAACAACCTATCACGTTGAATTTAATATTAAGCTTTTTGAAACGTGAGCCATTTCTTAACGAGTACTTTTCTATACAAGTAAAACATCAGTACTAAATTCTAGAGTAAATTCGGTGGGCGACTGTTATATTACGTATAGGTATTCATTAGACACAAAGCATTTTTCTTCATAAAACAAACGAAAACATTTCAGCGGATTTAGAATCTACACTTATTCACTAGAGATAACAATGTGAAAGGTAACCATCCGGAAAACGAGGCGTGCAATCAAGGACAGTTAGACATAAAATCACCCTTAAGTATGGTGACCTTTCTACAAGGTAGATTTCTTTACACAAAAGATTTTGGTCTATCGTAACTGTTTACCTCCACTAGTCTTTCTATAGTACACAAAAACCCGGCCATTCAGATTTAGAGGTAAAAGAGAATGATAAATTCGTTACCCGCGAAAATGTAAAGTTGCCCGGACATACTGCAAACCGCGACAAATTGGGCCGACTGACATTTCCAGCTTGGGGATTCCCATGCGTTTTGACCCCACGTCGCTTAGCGCTACCATAAACATGTGGGACCAAATTAATCGACCTTTTTGCATGTTTAACATGACATCAACTGTACTGTAGACAAAATAACGAGAGAAAGCCACATAATAATGCCTCTGTCTACATTGTTATTGTTAAAAACTGGTTTGTGATAGGCTAATGTTGGAATTCGAAAATAATGTAGGTGGTTAACTTATTATTGAACATTGACCATTTAAGGATTTTGATATGGCACCGAAAAGGATATATAAAAGCTAGGAATAAAATAGCGGCAATATTTATTTATTGTTTGACTTAAATACTAGTTTTTGCGGTGTAGAACTTTATGACAGTCAATAACGAAGTTATTAGGAATAAATCAATATACATATTTTCTTTGATCCAGATGATATTGCAATCAAATTTTCGATACCCTCTGCTCCTGACAATCTGTTTGCTAACAATGAAATTGAAACCCTTCATGAAAGAAAAGCATTCTACCATCATTGTGCGGCAAAAAGAATAGAGTGATGAGAAAGAAGCTTTGCCAAATTAAAAATGCATAGATAGGTTTATCTTTGGCGTTACCGACATGAGACCTATTTGTTCAAACTTTTTAATTCCCAGCGTATCCATCGCCAATTGGATCACGTACGTTTGTGTCCGCATCGAAATATACATGCACCAATATTAAAGGACCCTCCGTATCACAATGATGTCCAACAAACAAAGGTCACAATTCTAGCAGAAGACGGTACGACCGTATGCGAATTTCATCTGTTACAGGCAATGAAATGAATAATTCATACTCAGATTAGATAAAAGCAAAGACTCGATATGGAATACAGTAGGTATTTAAAAAAGAAAACTTACGTCCTGAAATTTTGTAGAACAAGCAATAACCTCGGTGACACCAATTCCTAACCTATTTCACTAAAGACAACTTTATGGAAGTGCAATTGTACGTTTCAATTGATACCAAAGGTGCCTGCCCAGGAGATCTACCTTGTTTTGGGATTAAAGAACCCGGAGTGTATTTAGTTTTTGATCATTTCGAGTTTGAAGATGGCCAAATCTTTCAGAGAGTTTACGTGTATTGCTGATCACAATCTCATCGGAGGTTTCGCATACATACGGGTACATAGTTTCACCTCTGAATCCCAGAATAGTAGAAAGTAAAAAGAGACAAACCTCCACTTGCTAAAAACCTGTCAAAAGCAACAATTTGCAGTATACTAGATTTTGCGACATTATTCTTCCAGGGTGTTTACAAATGTCTGTAATTTCTTACATTACTTACAGACATTTGTAAACTAACGTTTTTCGGCAAGAACGTATTTTCAAATCAAATAAAATTCAGACCCAATTTCATGTTAAAATTTCTTAAAGCGAGCACAAAACATAATTTTATCATATTTTACCAATTCCGTGGAAATGTTTTGTATTTGAAATCATTGAACCCTCGAACGTTCTGAGTTTTAGCCTGGACTTGCGCATTGACGTGCATCTATGAAACTATGTGTCAGTTTATACTGGTTTATTTCTGTTTGGGCGGCACATCACGAGAGCGAATGCTAATCTACTATACGAGCACCAAACACTATTTAGGAAATAGCGGCGAGCTCCATCTATTGGCAAATTATGGTAAAACATCTGGGTCTGAGCGAAATTAATATGGATGAAACGGAAGATATGCCAGCATGGGAAACGTAGAGACTAACTAAGTAAATGCCGGGCTTAATTTAGTTATATATGCGACCAGATTTGGGCCGGACCAGTTCAATAGTGTGTTGGAAGATCTAAACGGAACAGATTGAGGGCCATTAATAGCAGTTACGTTTCAACGATTTTCAGATGGCCGCAAATTCAGCAATGGATGACAAACGTCATATCATTACGGAGACCATTGAGATAGTGTAGAATATAATCAAGGGCGGCTTCCCTTGATCGTTAGTTGCAAATCGCCAGTTAAAGTTAATTTCAGAAGATAAGGGTTCAAGCAACATTTATGAATTGCTTTACATTGAGTTACAAATAAGAGCGTCTGTGGTCCAGTTTGTAACCGGAAGGTCGCGGGTTCGGCTAATGGACGTGTACCAATGGGGCTCTTTTTCAGAGCCTATGTACGCAACGCAACGCTCGTACGGTGAAGGACAATATCGTGATGAAACCCGGACACCATAAGGTGTGTGGAACCCTCTAACGGTGATGGGCTCACCCCCTGTAACGTTGGGTTAAATACGCTTGGTGAACCGTGGGCATTTGCTTATTAAGCATGTGCCTCTGCCTACCCCGCTTTGGGATTAAAAGGCGTGAAGTGTATTTTTTATTTTATGAGTTACAAATAAACAGTGCGTACCTTTTATAGTGCGTACCGCCAGGATGTGGAACGACTTCCCGGAGTCTGTGTTTCCTGCTCAGTATAGTTTGAAGATCTTCAAGTCGCGGGTAAATAGGTACCTACTGAACAAGTGTGCTCCATCGTAGACCACATCGCTGCTTAACATCAGGCAGGATGCTGGTCAAACGCTTGTTCATAGGATTAAAAAAAAACAAACAAAATTGAAGTAACAATCTGCAATTACTGTACAGCATTGTTTTCAAACTAAACTCAGCTGTACATAAAAGTCAAATGGATTTTCGCTTACATAAGCCGGAAACATAGGTACATATTGAGTAGCGAAATAAAAAAAAGTAATAGTAAATCTCGTGGTAAACGAATGAAGCTTTTTCTGTGGTATTTGGACAGGTTTATTTGGTAAATAATAAATGTGTGTCAATAGCAAATTGAATTTCCTGTTTGATATAAAACTGTATGAAAAATATATATGTAAAACAAAAATGTGTTTAAAGACTATTCTTGCCAATAATGTACTTTGCTTCTCGAGTTATATTTTAAGCACTGTCAGAACACCCTAACCCTTTATCCTAGAACAGACCCGCAGCGAATAACAAAACGTCTTACAAATGAAATAGCCAATAGCATTGCTCGTAAGTAGCAGACATATCAGCGGGATCCAATCCGAAGGGTGGAAGACGAGCTTCGCAAAAATTAAATTACTCTACTCGTTACTGGCGAAATATAGCCAGTAAAGTTAATTAGTTAGAAAGCGAGTAAGCGATAATTTAGATTGGGAGTTACGTCCCTGTCGAGCAAATGTAAGGGTGTGTACATGCTGTTGGGTAATGTGGGTTTTCGTTGATTGATAAAATATGACTAAAACGTAGTTGGAGTATTCAAGCAACAATATAAAAAAAATGTTGATAAACTCGTTGAAAGAAGATAATTACAAAACGATTAATATCCTAGATCATTTTTTTAATGAAACGCGCACAGACATTATAAGTCGATAATGTTCACCGGGTACATAGGCGCGAATATAATTAAAGACAAGCTCGATTTTACCTATGTTATTATACTCGACGTTTCGACGCAGTTTCATGCGTAAAGAACAAAGGTAAGCTCGAGCTTATCTTTGATTGTATTCGCGCCTATATACCCGATGAACAATATTGGGATTAATATCCTTTTTACTTTATGTACCTTTTTATACCTCGTCCTTACGAGCAAAGTCATCTGTTAGATCTATAATCTTAAATGTTCATCATAAGTAGGTAAAAGGTACACACATCAAAAGTGTCTAGGGATCAAGTACATTTTAGAGGATTGCAATCAATAATATTTTCCAAAAAAAATCATTCATAATTTATTCAAAATGTGGTGATTAGTCATTGATTAGGTAGGAGACCAATCCAGAAGATTAAATTTGATTTAAATAAATAGATTTTTTTAGAGCTAAAAATGTTCTTGATCCCTAGACACTTTTGATGTGTGTAGTAATAATATACAAAAGGTAAATAGTAATTACAAAAGGACCATGTTTGGAATTAAACTTATGAAGTAAGCAAATTTCTTTTTTTCGTAACATGACAAAGTTTTCCATGTTCCAAAAGTTTAATTTGTTATTTACCTGACAATACAAAAACGACATATTTTAATAAGTCGTGTTTATACATTTCACTTTTCACTCACTTATTTGCCAAAATGTTTTATATTTTTCTAAAAAAGTCTTTGTTATATTTTTTCAATAAAATGTGAAACCTTTGTTAATTCTTTTTCCTGTTTTATTGACAGGTAATTCCCGCGATATTAATAACGCTTCTGCATTTCGAGCGTCCGCAACTTCGTCGACAAAATTGACTGTCAAATTCTATAGATGAAGCAAATATGGTACAATTTTGAAAGCTTTTGAAACATGCTAATTTATTTTTGTTACTCATCAGCCACATGACGTCCACTGCTCGACGGCGGCGGCGGGCGGGGTGGAAAAGTAAAACGAGACAATTATGTGTTGCCGTTGCAGCATGTTTTATTACACAACTAATATTGCTAATGGTTACAAATGACGGAGCATGTCCCTATGTAGTTTTTTAATATAAAGACTTTAGACTTAGTATAAAGGGACTTTGGGTCGGACTCGCGCTCGGTTTTTTATCTGGTTTAAAGAAAGGAGCAATGCTGCTAGTGTGTAAAGCACTTTCGAAAAGGACACATGTGGTTTTTAAGGAAATGTAAATATCATTGTTCTAGACTTTAATGTGATATAAAGTTACCATATTAAAAAAAATGGATGTTACTGCCTTTGCTTCTATAGGACTCATTTAACATATAAAGAATAATTTGCTAATGATAGCGATTTCCATCGTATACTCCTTTTCCTGATCAAAGCTCTTTCTTTTGTTATATTGGCTATGTGCGCGACGGTGGCGATGCGTAGCGTTTACAACATTTGCGGAAGCTGTCATATAATAACAATGTATACATTGTTAGTTTTCTTTGCAAATATAAATAAAACCAAAGATCAAAATAGTATTTTTGACATTATTTAAGTGCTATTTATTCAATACTTTTACTATAAAATTAATATTTTAATAAAACACATATTTCTATTTTTTCACAGCAGCAATCCATTTTTTTCGTTGTTCTATTTTGTAGGACGCTCTTGGAAAAATATAAAATGTACATTTGCTATTGAGGCCGTTATTTTTACATTTAACAACGCATTTCTTCGCTTTGTTTTGTTCTGCAATCAACAATTTGACAGCTGATCATCCGCATTTGTTTCCAATTTCTGCCGTGTTGTGCGCTTCGGTCGTTATCTGTCTGCTACTACTAGCTTTGCACATAACCAATATGTTTGTGTGACTATTAGTTTTGTTCTAAATGTTGTATAAGAAACGATACATTTAAACAAGTTTATAATTTGTCTCAGTCACAAAAACAACTATACTGTTGGGATGGTAAACATTTACAGAGTTAGAAAATGTTGGTGTGGATCATGACTCCGAAGTCACCCTGTATGTGCCTTGTATTGTGTACTCCTTGGCCAGATGAAACTATAAAATCAAAGTGCGTCAAGTATATTTCTAAAAAAACGAATGTACAATGTACAAAAAGTTATGCCCTTCATCGCTATTACGGTTGGAACTTTGGGCGACGGAATGTCGCGTGCTCCAAGGTTACATTTAGCCTATAATTAGATCTTAGATGCTTGGATATTGGCTGTAAGTGGATCACATCGCCTTGTTTTAGAAATAATATTATATTATAAGGAATTGTTTACACGCCGCCCCAGACCAGCACAGGGATTTTTTTACAGGAAATTCCATCAAAATCTGATCTATAATTTGTAGTAATTTAAAAAAAAACTTTTAAAAGATAGAAACACGGATCTGCTCTTTTTTTAAACTGGTCTATCACCCACAGGTTGAAATTCATAGGAATGTCATTAGACAATACGGTTCATTTTTCACAATGAAACATCTGCACAGTTTGATTGATGACATTGATGTTTTAGTGCCACAGAAAGTGTTATCAAAACTGACACACCGCTTTCTTGAGTGACCGTACATGGAAATAGAACTCAAAATATTAAATGGAACAATCGAGAACACGGCCTTACATAATGCCTCCTTGGGACTTTCACCGACAATGATTGTTCCAATGGAGGCCCGGGAGGATATTTAGTGGAGCGATTCCTGCTTCCGCGTCTTGGCACTGATATTTTGGCTTCGAGACATACTTAGACCAGTATTCTGAAACGAGAACCAATTACTACTCAGGTAAGTTTTATGCTCTGTCTGACTCTAACGAAAAGTGTCAAAAAGAGACAAATGCGCCTTAAGCGTTGCAAATGCATTGATTTTTCTTTCAAAATATAATATAATAGTTTTAGTTTCGGTTATTGCTTGAGATTGCGGTTAATGGAGAGTTTCTGACAGTTCTTCGATCTTTAACGTCAGTTGAACGTAGAGTAGATTGTTAGAAATAGGAACCATTAAATAAGTCTGTACATGCACCGGTTTAAAGTGACTTCAAAAAGGAAGAGACTGTTTTTAGTTTATTGTTGCCTGAAAACTTTTGAGTGGGTGAGTTAAAATTATTTTTTATTTTAAAGCTGGTGTTTTCCGTGTTCTCCGATTTCAATTTCATGGTTTCCTGTTTCAGTTCTGACCATACACACACAACATACAAACATATATGTCTTAATTATTTACGCCTTTTAGTTGAAGACAAAGTTTTATAGTTGTACAAAGTGCCCACAGGCGGCTACTTAGTATAATGCAAAGTCGCCTCCCGCTGTCTGTCCCTATGTATACTTAGATCTTTAAAACTACGGAACAGACTTTGATGTGGTTTTCTTTAAGGTTTAATGTATAATACATACATATAATAGGAGATAAACATTGTTAATAATGTATATATGGGTCGACTTCGGGGTCAAGATCCGGACTAACATTTTCTAACTCAGAATCAAAATTGTAGCGATTCCAACAGTATAGTTGTTTATGTGCCTGAGACATTTTAAATTTCTTAAAATGTATCGTTTTTTACCGAATATTTCCAACAAAATAATGGTCACATAAACATTTATAACAAAAAAAACTTTGTTCAAGAAACGAAGTACCTATAGCATTGAAATCGCTATCATTTGATGAGTAAGAAAAAATTGTTCCGAATCATGACCCCAAAGTCACCCGGTACTTATAAAACTCAAAGTCTGATTCATTCACCACTGACTCATCATCGCACAGACAAAACCCTTGACGCTAGAGAGCTGAAATTTTATGAAGTATACGTGAGATAAGAAAGGATTTTCAAAATTCATCCTTTAAGGGGGTAAAAAGGGCGGTGAAGTTTATACTATAGCCAGAGATGCTAGTAAATAACTAAACAATATCCAGAGATAGATTTACGATCACGTTCTATCGGGTGCATTTCGGAGAGTGTGCTACGGAGTTGCATAACCTGATACCCCCATCGCGATTTTACAATAGGAAAACCAGGGGAACGGCAAAACGTCATCCATACCAAGTGGATTATACATACAAACGCATAGTTCGCACTAAGAAAGTAGACGCAAACCATACGCCAGGATGTGGAATGACTTGCCGGAGTCTGCGTTTCCTGCACAGTACAGTCTGAAGGTCTTAAAGTCGCTTGTAAATAGGTACCTAATGAACAACTGTGCTCCATAGTAGACCACATCGCTGCTTAACATCAGGCAGAATGGTAGTCAAACGCGATTGTTTTTTATCGTAATAATAATAACGTTGAGATCATTATGAGATCTGAATAATTATAAATGATCTCCTACTTGCTATAAATGAAATACCATGTCATTCATTATATTGTATCAGTTACCTACACAACCTCAATGCGCATTGGAGCGAATATCAACTGTATAAAATAATTCATACCCGAATTTTCGGTGACAAAATTTCGAACCATATGCGTACGTGACAAGTAACGTATTTCATTTACAAGCAAAAGTTTTATTGCCTACTACATTTATCTGAACATTTATTATGAAATCGTGTCAAAGAGCGGTTGGACATGAAAAATATTCTTTGTTTTTTCAGAATACACTTTAACGTGATGTAAGTTACCTACCTAATTTTATTTCGGAATCAAAATGTTAAAAAAAGGATCTCATCGACTGTTATTTAAAGTTATTTATTTGTCGCGAGCTGAAGTGTATACCACGTGACCTTTCTATTGAATATAATAAACACACACTTGTAACAGTAACAGCATTAGATAACTAGCTAACTCCGTCCTTCTCGCACATTCTCGCTACACTAAATTATTTGGCAATAAGCGGTCATTGTGCATAAAGTCATCATTCCCCGACCTCCTTCCTAACCCTCAAACTTGCCAACATCGTCTACATTTCATGCAAAGTAACACACAGCACATTCAAAGTTTCCCATGAAACACGTTTCGTAGTCATGTATTCCATGTAATCACATCAAACACCGTCTGTTTCTCTAACCAAAAACATGGTGTTACAAGATACTGTATCAGGTCAGGTTGAGCTCAACAGTTTGCAGGCTTCCTGATCTTTCTAGCCAAGAAATTTTCCTTTTGTCCGAGTCCAAGCAATGCTGTATTACACAGAGGAACAACAAGTTCCATCATTTTAGCAGCAAAATGCAAATTACCTCATTTAAGAGGCAGATTGTGGTATACTCATAAATATTACTTGGGCTTTAATTTTATATTAGTTATTAAGAAAGATGGTCCACGATAGAAAATTATCATGTACCTGTTAGAGGCCTACAATTCACGTCAAACGCGTAGATATTTTTAACGAGCTTGAGGCTAATTAAACATCTCCATGTCGACGTAATTAATCTTATGGAACGTAATTTTAATTTGCGCCTAGAGATTAAACGATTTATTAATCTTGCTTAACTTATTCGTGCGTGGTAAAGAACATTTTAACTTATAACTTCTGTAGTTCCGTGCTGGCTCTGGCACGTAAAATTGTGAAAAATTTGACACTTAAATGAATTTCATGCTATGAGCCGCGTAAAAAGCATTAGGGAAAAGAACGAGGGTACAACTCTTTTTACCCCACAAAAGGTTTGTAGGTCTAAAATTACCTGCTTACAACCAAAGCTATATTCAAATTAATGTTTAACTGATCTAATATGAATAATAATATTATAATAAAACACGAAAAATTGCGACATTATGTGAATTTGGTGGGGGGGGGTTACTTCGGAAGTTTTCACAAAAAACACAAAGCTTTTAATCTGAAGTAGCCAATATACTTTATATAACTAAATCTCTAAATTGCCACGAGAAAGAAATAAACCGTCACATCACGTTAGAGTGTGTTTGTGTCACTTATTGTTATTAATTAATTATCGTCGCGCCTTTAAATCTCCAAAAGGCATTTGCTAAGCATAATAACGACATTGGCCAAAAGCGTTAGTGTATCATACAGAATGTAAAAGGACGCCGAGATCTTAGAAACGTTGTTGAACTCTTCAAAATGAACAACTTTAACTATGGCGAGAAAGGTTTTGGTTCAACCCCATCTCAATCCACGCTCATAATGTCTACATTCCCTAAACCACAATAAAATCCATCACGATCATCTCCAATAACTGAAAGAGTCACACCTCCGACCGCTTTCCTCCGCACTCCATTCTAAAATATCACCATAAATAAGTGGGTTGGAGTAAATCTTCGGAGACAAGACCCCTTGCAAGTTGGGCCATAAGTCATCAGATTTAATATTAGCAGTCAAATGCCCCCACCTGTGTGATATTTCACTTCTTTGTAACAATTTGCAAAATGGCCTCACTCCGCATACGAAACTGTTTCAGCTTCCAAATGTATTTGTATGTTCGGGGGCGATATATTACTCAGGAATTTTCCCCAGGAAAATGGTTAGTAAAGAATTGTCGACGTCGGCGGCGGTGATTTTCTGCTGCCTCAGAGTTCCTGAGAATTTACTTGTGAACTTGCAAATATTTACGTATTGTACTTGTGGATGTAATAGTACATAATTTGCGTGATTGCGATTTTTTTCTGCCTTAACATACGTTATTATTTAAACGTATATAGGACATACAGTATAATTATTTTAAGTATAATTATTGTATGTACTATTAATTATACTGTATGTTGTATGGTAGCCTCATTTGACATTGTCATATACGTTCTTCTGTGAAATCGTCACATTTCACACACCATGTTATATTAATTTTGTGGTTATGAGCTGTAATTATGGTACCAAAAACCACATTCATCCTGTGGGGTATATTTTATTATATTCCTCCTCGTTCCCATCCCATTGTTAAATCGCGAATGAAGAATCTAAAAATAAATCAATTTTCTGAACTAAAAAGCTGTGACATCCTGCGCTAGCTCAGCACGGATCAGGGCGTTTGGGTGACCTCGCCGAAAGCAGAGACAGAGTGTGGTACAGTTAAGGGCGCCTATACCCAAACAAGGGGCATAAATTTATAAAAAGAAAGGAAACCACACCCTGCTTCCGACAAACAAACTTCCCCTTTCCCAAGAAAGAATTTAAAGACAAATGAGGGTATCAACTCATTTATTTGTTCCTGG
>SJJU01004581.1:0-23679 GCA_012932125.1 Conopomorpha cramerella | reverse complement strand
CAGTGATGTGGTCTACGATCTTAACACATTGCCATGATGTGCTTGTGTAGTGTCTGTTTACAAACGAGCCTCGTGACCTAAGACCGAAAACAACAACTACTACTACTTGTAATCCAAAAGTGACGTTTAGATTAAAACGAGACAACAAATATGGATGACATGCAGGAGCGAATGAGTAAGAGAAAATATTTTCTGCTCCTTACTGCATAGCAGGGTATATTTGGATCAAAACAAGATATCTTTACATCGAATTCCATACATTTTGGTGAGAAAAAGACAGATTGAAGGTGGCTGAGCTCGAATCAGAAATATACTGACGATATCGGCAAGATGGCTGGCAGAAGTTGGATGCGAGAAGCCGAAAACAGATCACAGTGGCGTGCAATTTGAGGGGCCTAAGTCCAGCAGTGAACAAATATGGGCTGATGATGATGAGTGATTGTTTTCTTTTTCCAATGAAGCCACGTGTCATAAAAGGCGTTAGGTGTCACTATGGATTATTGACACACTTAAACAACGTGCTGTATTAGTCAAATTGAATGAGTGTGAGTACTGTCTACGTAGGTATGTTACAAGGTACATTCAATTTGAAAACAAGTAATCAAGAATATTGATGATCTTATGTGGCCTAGTAGTTAGGTACTTAGATCTGCAATGGGAAGTTGTGGGTTTGAGACCTACTTGCTAAGCCACGCCTTGTTCAGGCGTGAAATGTATTTTTTTCCAGTAGTGCCATATAGTAGTGCCATGCGTTCCTTTTTTAACGAAAATTGACACTTTTTTGTTGGACAAAGGATACTGATAAAGGAACAAATGAGAATAAACCGTGCCATAAGGAATAAATTAAAATGCCAGCAAAGTATAAATTAACCCCCTGCCACGTTGGGTTAAATACGCTTGGTGAGCCGTGGGCATTTGCTTACTAAGCAAGTGCCTCTGCCTACCCCGCTTTGGAATTAAAAGGCGTGAAGTGTATTTTTTTTTAAACTGACTGACTGACTGACATATCAACGCACACCTCAAACGGCTAAACTTAAGCACTTGAAATTTGGAACGGACGTAGCTTAGGTACCGTAGGGGTGCACTAAGAAAGGATTTCCAGAAATTCCCACGAGAACGGGAATTAACGGGAAAATACTTTTGTATGAAAAATCTTAACCGCTCAAGTTAAATGCTTGAAATTCGGGATACAGGTGTAGTACCTGCAAATGAAATCGCGGGGTTTCCACTAGTAATATCGTATACAGAATATTA
This sequence comes from Conopomorpha cramerella, assembly GCA_012932125.1. Classification (NCBI taxonomy): domain Eukaryota; kingdom Metazoa; phylum Arthropoda; class Insecta; order Lepidoptera; family Gracillariidae; genus Conopomorpha; species Conopomorpha cramerella. Next base: position 22,425 of record SJJU01004581.1, on the reverse strand, counting down.
TAAGTGTTATTATAAGTGTATTTATTTTTTTTATATTATAAATTAACTTAGAAGACATCGTGTCTCCAAAGCTCATGATCTTTTCATCGAGAAGCAAACCCCATCTAGTTCATATTACCTATTCAAATGCCAAGTCCATCCCTCGGGAATAATGACGGCGAATGTGTTTCTCTTTTATTTACGAATCGAATATGTTAGTTATTTTTGCTGCGAATAAAAACGAATTTCCTACGTAATATTACATGTATTTACTAAAGCAATTATTTATGAGAAACTTCGATGCGGTTGCCAGCGTGCAGCTAATATTAGAACAAACAAAATGGCGGATAAGATAATTATTTTCCGTTATCGGTACATTGTATAAAACAAAATGTCTTCCCGCTGTCTGTTCCTTTGTATGCTTATCTATTTATATTTATTTATTTATTTATATATTATTCACTAGTCTAATTTATAAAACTCTGGGCGATGAATAGGTTGTTTTGGATTTTAGTAACTTAATAACTTCTTATTCCATTTGTGTATTGATGAATAATTGATTAAAATCTGTTATGTGTATCTAATAATAAAGAGGTATATTATTACTATAATCCTCTCTCGGCAAACGTTTGTTTTGCCATGGGAAGTCGCCTTTGTACCCCGTATATTGGACGAAATACACCTTTTAAACCTTCCCTGGACTACCACGTGTAATTCAAGACTAAAAAAAGTAGATGTACCGGGTGACTTTGGGGTCATGATCCGGAACAAATTTTTCTTACTCATCAATCGATTTCAATGCTATAGGTACTTGATTTCTTGAACAAAGTTTTTTTTGTTATAAATGTTTGTGTGACCATATTTTATTGGAAATATCCGGTAAAAAACGATACTTTTTAAGAAATTTAAAATGTCTCAGGCACCAAAACAACTATACTGTTGGAATCGCTACAATTTTCTGAGTTAGAAAATGTTGGTCCGGACCATGGATGGCCCCGAAGTCAGCCTATATAGAGGATGCAGTTGTCGAGAAATCGTATTGAATATTTAGAACGGACAGACGGTGTATACCTACATTTGTAGTGTATTGGATTCTCGATAAAGCATCATTTTTTTCGCGACTCGAACCCCTTCACTCGGCAACGGCGCATCTTGATTGGCTGATATTCAAATTGAGCCGCTAACACGATAGTGAACGGTGCGTAAACACCCCAACCCTATGACGGGGGCGCTTCAGACCAACCGCAACTAGACTTGCCATTCGAAAGTGGCGTTTAGAAAAAACGAGACGATATAGACATATTATCGACGAGAGAGATATTAAAAACGTTAAGGAGTGAAAGAGAAAGGGACTATCTTCTGTCTTAAAAATTGATAGTTCGGATACAGAAGTTTTTTTTTTTTATATAACTATGAACAAGCCAAGGTTTACGATGGAGTACACTTCATTAGATACCTATTCACCCGCGACTTGAAGACCTTCAGACTGTACTGCGCAGGAAACACAGACTCCGGCAAGTCATTCCACGTCCTGGCGGTTTGCACTAGCAGAAGTACATTGATTTTTAAACATTTTGCTTGAAAAGAGACATGCTTACATAGTAGACCACATTCTTAACATCAGGCAGGATGGTGGCCAAACGCTTGTTCATAGGGGGCTGTTACCAGTGGCGTGCACTGGCTTTTACGACAAGGTAGGCAGTAATCACCAAGGATTGACACCTATGTATAGGTAACTTGTCTTTACGAAACACAAGTACCTACCTATCTACTCAGTCACAAAACACAGGACTTCGTGAGTGTAACAAAAAAAGATCTAGCAATAATTCTAGTATTAGGTCGGGTAGCCAAAATACTAAGGTAGGCAGTATCTTTTTCTCGATATGGTGTGCACGCCACTGGCTGTTACATTATCAATAATATGATGATATTGCGATAATATTGAAAGTCTAATAGGTCGTATCGCAGTATCTTCTATACTTGAAATAAATTAGATTTTAGAGCAAAAAAATTTCTTGATCCCTAGACACTTTTGATGTGTGTATAATCAGGTACACGGTCGAATGAGGAATTCAGGGCACGTTTTTCTTTTAGTTAAGATAGATGGCGCTATCTGTGAAACAACTTAGTTATTAAAGATGACAATTATTATTTTTTTGTTTGTTTACATGTTACAGCGATACTGATATCATGATAATATTGATAGTGTAACAGCTCCCATAGAGTTTAAAAAAAATACTGAGAGTGCTACTCGCCTTGCAAGTCTAGTTGTGTTTTCTCTGAACGGGGGGCTAATATTTTCATTCCGTTCACTCACTCACAGGGGAACGGTGAGTCAATCAGCCGTGTCTAAACGTCATTGCGTTGAGGGTTGACATCGTGATTTTCAAAATTAGAAACAAATTGCTTGGGCAAAGGAATAGTTGTGGTAATGGGTTTTAAATTGCGCATCGATTGGTTTGTACACATATTGTTCGTTCGGGCGTGATGTTGGGTGTATTTATTTTATATAAAACTAGTAGGGAGCGTCTGTGGTCCAGGTGGTCGGATCCTTGACTTGTAAACGTCGCGGGTTCGAGTCCGGCTACTGGACGTGTACTAATGGGACTCTTTTTCAGAGCCTAGGTACCCAACGCAATGCTCGCACGGTGAAGGACAACATCGTGATGTGTGTGTGTGAACACTATAACTTCGATGGGCTCAAACCCTGTCACGTTGGGTTAAATACGCTTGGTGAACCGTGGGCATTTGCTTTCGCAAGTGCCTCTGCTTTCGCAAGTGCCTCTGCCTGCCCCGCTTTGGGATTTAAAAGGCGTGAAGTGTATTTATTATTAGTAGACGCCTCGCGATTTCATTTGCTACCAACTATAGAACCATCGCTGCAAAAATTTTTCTCACATTAACGGGGGTAGAAGACCACCGTTTTTTACCCCCTTAGAGGATGAATTTTGAAAAATAGATAGATAGATGGATTGACATTTATTTAGTTCACATAAAATACATTATTATCTCACGTAAACATAAAAAAGAACCCCCTGTGCAAAATTACATCTTTCCATGTGTGAGTGGTGAATGAATCAGTCAGGAGTTTTTGCTATCTTAATATGTCTATAAAAATCCAGTGTCATGATGTTTGTTCCCAATGAACTCTTCAAGTCTTCACCAAGGCTACCGATATTCACAAAAGTTGGCATTTATATGTAATTTCGTCCAATTCGAGAGATAGGATATTTTATATTTCGTGACATCCACTGCTGGGCACAAACCACCCGGGTGGTTATACTAGTTTTATATTCATATTAATAGTTAAGACAGGACAACGTCTGTCGAGTCCAGTAGTATACATATATAGACATTATCGAACGATATTTTGGTGGTCGAGTTAGGAAGTTAAAGTCCGTAACCGCCTATTCATAATAAGTTAAAACATTGACTAACTAGTTGACGTATATCAACTTAGACTGGTTTGTCCGTATTTAGTGTACATTTGACCAGTTTTTGAGACCTTCACTAGCAGTGCACTAGCGCTGTTCTTACTATATGCATACCACGGTAACTTTATTTGTTGTTATGTCATGTTCTCCTGGTACCTAAATAAATTTATTGTACAGTTTTAGACCCCGTACCATGAAGTCTTAAAGTAATAATGTTCTCGCTGTGTGATAGGGACAGCGCTAGTGGTATAACAATAATACTTTAAGGCCTCGTGGTACGGGGGCAGTAAATCATCTTTGGGAGCTATCGATTATGATTATCAAAAAGGTGAGAGTTCTATAGAAGTATATTTTCTCCAGTAATTTATTTTCCAAAAATATCATTAACGACCTAAATTTCAACTCAGCTTATTCCCTGAATATAAACGATAACTAATTATCTCGCTACCTACACATTTTTTTTTGTTCAACAAGTGTTCAGAAATTGCTTTCCTAATTTCCAACTTGTTACGGAAAGAAAATATATCATGGGAGACACACATCAAATGTGTCTAGGGATCAAGTACATTTTAGAAGATTGCAATCAAGGATATATTTTACAAAAACTGAATTCATTCATAATTTATTCAAAATGTAGTCATAAGATAAGATTTGATTTAAATAAATTAGGTATTTTCTTAGAGCTAAAAATGTTCTTGATCCCTAGACACTTTTGATGTGTGTATAAGCAGACACTATGCTCACACAGAAAATACCTACCTACATATAAAATAACTAACCACATCAAGATTATAACTATTACGAATCCAATTTATGACTTCATCGGCCGACCCTCCTACTTTCCCCGTCAGATGTCGCCCCGAGGGATTGACATCTGTAATGAAATGTCAAAATAGTTTTTGACGCAAGAATTCAGCGAGCCGTCGCCGTCTCCGACACCCGGACAAGTCCCATAGGCACCAAAGACAATGTTGCTTAGCCGAAAACCTTATTTATATACGTGTCGCAATGTCGCTAGTGTAGCTTTTTGCCCTTGTATTTCCTTCGTAACATGTTGTAGTTCCAATTTCTGCCACCTGAACGTATAAGATTGTTTGGTAATTATGCCTATGACGAAAGTTTCTTTTTTTTCTCATCTTCTTATTTCATTTTCGGCCAGCGAGCGAGAAATGAGGTTTTGTCGCGAGAGAATTGGACCTATTTCGTTGTTCGCGTAGTTTTATTGAGCTTTGGGACTTCGCGGGTAACAATGCTGAAAATGTTTTGGCTGTTACATTTGGAATTTACTATCGCGCTATCTCTGTAGTAAGTACCTATCATAATAATATTCAGGATGAGTTGAAAATGCCCTTTTAAGCTGAAGTCTACTTCTTGTGGTCTACAGGGGTTTCTGCCAATGTCAATACCGGGACTAATATAATAACGAGCTAAATTTGAGGGTTAATTTTCTACCATAATTTACATACTTCATCATCAGACACATGATGTCCACTGCTGGACGCGGGCCTCCCCCAATGCGTGATCATTTGTAGTGTTGTGGCTTAACTCACAGAGATCACTGCTGCCCCGTCCCCTGGAGAGTTCCCTCGGATCACAGTGGTGTTGTGGTTTAACTCATAGAGAGCGCTGCTACTTTTCCTCTGGAGTTCCCTAGGTCGCCTCTTACGACCCCCATGACGATAAAAGTTGGGCTGCGGTGGTGAGGTGACACACGTATTCTATTCGCCGTCACCACACGGCTTGCTTACTTACACATTCACCGTCATAAATGTACACATAGATGCACGATAAACAAATATGAATAATTCCAACTCTTCATACGATAATTTTAAAGAAAAATGAATAGACGTCAACGAGAACTTGTCCCTTTTTTTAAACACAATGAACAAGCGTTTGACCACCATCCTGCCTAATGTTAAGCAGGGATGTCGTCTACGATGTAACACACTTGTTCATTAGATACTTATTCACCCGCGACTTGAAAACCTTCAGACTGTACTGCGCAGGAAACACAGACTCCGGCAAGTCTGGCCACATCCTTGTTCGCACTATGAATGTAGACGCAAACCGCTTGGTTCGCGTAAATGGATGTATATCAACCTGTTATGGAAGACGTCGCCCGCCCATACGATTTTTTAAGGTTCCCTTATTTTATCGGATATGCCATCATAACACTGACTTATCTCGGGAAGAAATTGGAAATATCTTCTTTTCAACGAAAAAATAATAAGTTAAGAAAAAAATTAAAAGCTTATAAACAACGAATTTATCCGCGACAAAATATTAAAAAGCATATATAGCAATTGGACAACCTTTATTGAAGTCGCTTAAAAATCACTATTAACGGATCAAGTTTATATGGAGAGACTTTTTTTCATACCGTAGCATTGACCCCAGCTGAAAGGCACTTAGTACGATTTACAGGAACAGTAAAAGGGTATTGTCGACTAATATTGAATATTTAAAATATTCCATACGGTTTCGAAAGAAGATTCGTATCGTTTATTTTTTTATTTTATTTTATTTCATTGCAACATAACTTCAAAGAAAAAATGTTGTGTGGTTTTACGAAACCACGGTAAAAGTGAAACTCCATACTCCGCGGCCGACCGTCACGCGACATGCAACACACAGACGAAAAAGTTTGAGATGAAGTAATTAAAAAAACTAAAAATAAAATAAATACACTTCACGCCTTTAATCCCAAAGAGGGGTAGGCAGAGACACTTGCTAAAGCAAATACCCACGGTTCACCAAGTGTATTTAACCCAACGTGACAGGTGGCGAGCCCATCGCCGTTATAGGGTTCACACAACTTGTGGTGTGCGGGTTTCATCACGATGTTGAAGTAATAAAAGTTTCATATTAATAATTTATCCATTAGTACCCGTCCATACATTTAATACTCAATACTCAATAATTTATTTATTTAAAGTTGCCTTTAATTTATCGGGTTTGCCAGCATCAAACCCTGATTACCTGGGCGCGTTGAGTCGTCGCTGCGGCGAAAATTTTGTATAACATAACCACAGGACTGCGACGCATCGCGTACAATTTTATACAAAATTTGCGACGCAGCTCCCGGCCTTATCACGGGACCACTTTGAAAATATCTCCTTTCTAACAAAAAAAAAATCACATAAATCGATCCATAAACAACGGACTTATCCGCAAACACTGAAAAATGTTTTTTTTTTAAATTTATATAATATGTATATGTACTCGTATTTTTTTTTTGTTTCTATGTATGTATGTTTGTGTGTTGGTTGGGTTTTTTGTAACGTTTATGTTTAGTTTAATTTATTATTATGGATTTTTATATAACTTTTTCTACTTACTTTTTCACCACAACTTGGGTTGACTGGTAGAAAATTCAATCGCACTAAAACCGCCATTTATTAATATTGTGCAATAAATAGATAGAAACGTGAAGTACACACAAACACAAAAAGAATCATCGATTCATCACAATTCAACATCAGCAATTTTTCCATTTGTAATGTACAGTGTGCAATAAAGAGTATATTCATTCATTCATCGGTTCACCCAGTCAAAAGTTTTGAGGTAACAAACATAAAAACCTGATCATATTAATAGTTAAGACAGGATAACGTCTGTCGAGTTCACTAGTTACCTATATAAAAATCATAGCCACTTTTCCTTGTCACGCCATAACTCAAGAACGGGTGGATCGATTTCCCTAATTCTTTCTTTCTTGTGCTGATTAATGACAGCAGAAGGTTCTTATGAAAGAAAAAAATGACTTCCACTGCTGGGCACAGGCCACCCTGAAGGTTATAGACTAAAGACAGGACAACGTCTATCGAGTCCACTAGTTGTACAATATTTGCATTGCTATTTCGAAGATACATAAAGCTCAACTTAAATTGTCAGTTGTATGTCAAATACAGAATAACCAGTTCAAGTAGACCTGTAACAACCGTTTTATAAATGACAACGCGTTCATTGGTAAGGGGGTAAATAAATAATGTAATATTTACAAGTCGATCTCACAACGGGGGAGAAAAAAAAATACTTCTGACGTACCTCCGGATATTGAGTTTCTAATTCCGGAATAGGTGTAGGTTGTTCTCCAGTCTCTTATTTATAGATAATAATATAATTTCATGGTTCAGATAACTTCCGATACTTCCTATTCGTATTTGATCGGCACCTAATACAATTTATATCTTATCACTGTTTTCTGTTATTGGAAAATATTAGCAGTAAGTACTTTTATATCCATCTTTTATTATGTACAATACAATACACAATTCACGCCTTTTAATCCCAAAGCGGGGTGGTAGGCAGAGGCACTTGCTAAGCAAATGCCCACAGTTCACCAAGCGTATTTGACCCTACGTGACTGGGGGTGAGCCCTTCGCCGTTATAGGTTTCACACACACCTTGCGGTGTGAGGGTTTCATCACGATGTTGTCCTTCACCGTACGAGCGTTGCGTTGCGTACATAGGCTCTGAAAAAGAGTCCCATTGGTACACGTCCAGTAGCCGGACTCGATCCCGCGATTTCCCGGTTACTAATCAAGTATCCGACCAACTGAAAATGGGTGTTGTGGACCAGAATGCACATGGGGATACGGCCCTCCTTCCACAAATATAATCTCTAGTCCATACCAGTCATAATATTGATGGTTGCGCCATTCTGTCATCTCTGGGGTGTCGACAGAATATCAGCGTCGCAGGTAACTGTGACATTAAGCTGAGTCGAAACCTATTTTCTTCGCGTGAAGCACGCCACACAGTATAAAACTCATGTCCTATTGTTATTTAATTTGTTGCTATGTTTCATTGTGTATCTCGTGTTTCATGTGAACTAAATAAATGTCTATCTATCTATCTATATAAATTTTAAACTTAAAATGACGGACCTTTGTCTTACCATAACGCCACGCCCAGCCCATAGGCTTAAGTCACAATCGATCTCCACCTTCCACGATTCTACCACATCTCTTCTATTGACATTAATCTCTTTACACAACGCTGTCGGTTTTGGATGCTTTTAAAGCGTCTCTTCTATCTCATTACGTCATTGATTAGATCAGTGAACATTCGACGCGGTCTATATTTAGCGACTTTCCCCCTTGCATTCACTATACATAGGGTAGAAGTTTCTTTGATGTGCATATTTTAAGGGATGGTTATGCTCATCGTGGTGATCATTTTTTAGGCCCAAATGATCGTAAAGGAAAAAAAATTGACATCCTTGCAAATTGCTGCGGCTGATTCAGATTTTGTTTAAAACTGATTAATGATCATAAGATACTGTATGTAAATGAACCGAGAGTAATGGTCTTGGAAACATTGATGGGCTCGTCATAATGAACAACTATGGCAACAATGCTGGGAAATGAAAAAAAAAACTTTGGGTGCACAATAGATTTTTTTTTATAATAATAAATATTTTACCACACACACACGTTGCCTTCATACCATGTTAAGTAGCTAAAGGACATGTGTCATGGAAATCAGACAAGATATATTTACTTACATACATTTTATGTTTCATTTTAATACATCTATCTACACACATCAAAAGAGATCAAGAACATTTTTAGCTCTAAAAAAATCTAATTTATTTAAATCAAATCTAATCTTTGGGATTAGTCTCCTATCTAATTCCCCATACCTGTATCAATGACTTATCACCACATTTTGAATAAATTTTTAATTTTTAATTCAGTTTTTGTAAAAGATATTCTTGATTGCAATCTTCTAAAATGTACTTGATCCCTAGACACTGTTGATGTGTGTATCTATCTATCTGCTTCTATCTATAATAAAACTGTCCAAAACTGTACATAGATTATTTTTACGAGAAAATCAGTGTATTATATCAAGTTGCCGATACAGAAAACCAATTAAATTTTTTTGGAAAAAATGTCTGTCTGTTTTACGCGAATCATGTCTGAACGGCTGGACAGATTTGGTTGATATTTGGCACGCAGATACCTCATACACTGAAATAACATTTAGGCCATCCCGGAATTTATAATATACCTCTATATTAGGAAACAACGTTTTCCGGGTCAGCTAGTACGCCCCGCGATTTCATTTAGTTACGCGTAGTTTAGTAGTACTTGCATCCTAAATTTCAAGCTTCTACCTTAGGCGGTTTAGATTTTTTATACAAAAGGATTTTCGCGTTAATATTCCCGTTCCCGTGAGAATTTTGTGAATTCTTTTCTTAGTGCACCACTACGGTACCTAAGCTACGTCCGTACCAAATTTCAAAAGCCTACGTCTCGCGCTTTTGGGCTGTGCGTTGATATGTCAGTCAGTCAGTCAGTTTCTCCTTTTATATATTTAGATAGGGGCGGGCGACTGTACTGGTTGAAGTCGTTTTTTCTTTGAAATTATTCCTTCAAAGTTAGTACATTTTCTACTTAATAGTGTCACTGTATGAGCGTTCATATACAAAGACATTGCCCTCAGTTGTTACCTTGTTTTGCTTTTAGTCCTGTTTTATGACGTGCACTGCAAAGCTTCTTTACGACAACACGTCGAGACAAAGAAAAATATAAAGGAAGTTTACATAATGCATACAAACTCATACAACCTTATGTGTAATACTAGTGTGCGCTCGCGGTTTTGTTCGGTTTTAATCCGTCTGTGATGGAATATCGAGATAAAAGTAAAGGGAATACATGCATACTAATATTATAAATCGGAAAGTTTAATCGTAAAGTTTGTTTGTTTGTTCCTCTTTCACGCCGTAACTACTGGACCGAGTGCTTTGAAATTTTGCATACGTAAAGTTAGAAGTCCGGATTAAATAATAGGGTACTTTATTTCCCGGAAAATTGATATTCCCGAGGGAAACCTAGATTTGTCCGTAGGAATGATAAGTTTTCTTATAGTTGTCCTTTATACCGCAATATAATATAACCGAAGTCCAAGCCGAGGCCGGAAAGCAACTAGATTATTTGCGCTCACAAGGACTCGTTGTTTTCTGATTTTTCTAATTTAAAATAAAAAAATTACTATACTAATATACTAAATTAAAAAAAAAATGCGATATCAAATATTTCATCTTAAGTGCTATTGCATACAGATGTACAGGTAGCATAACACAAGGTTTGATGAAAGTTGATGATGTATGATTTGAAAAACAAAAGTAAACGTCCCCGGAGTTAGCGCATCCATAACACCGAGAACCGCTGACACCGCAGCTACCAATGACGTCAATACCGCGATGCGCTTCGTAGAATGCTAAATTGCAATTTCTATTTCCATGTATTGTTTCCTTCAATTAGCAACTTATTCGAACATTCTTGTCGCGGACTTATTAGAAATAACTACTATTGTAATCGCTTTTTATTATTAAATAAATATATTTTTTTAAACCTAATCGATCGCCGTGATTTAACTGGCGCAGTCGGTAGGATCGCGAAGGAACCCAGGATTTTCTAAAATCGATATCCTGTGCACTTCCTAACGGTACTAATCGTTATATCGCGATCAAACAAAGAACCTCAGCGCGTTTGCGACCACGGATAAACTTCTCCGGGCTAAGGACGTGCTGACTGGCGATCGACCTTCCTGCCGAACTCTGGAACATTGGAGTTGGGTGCCGCGACAAGTCTCAAGAAAGGAGATGCAGAAAGCTATCTGGTAAGCAATTTGTTGTTATCCGAGTTTCCTGCTCCATTTCCTTCCTTTTATATTATCTTATAATAGGTAAAGAGTTTTGTCTGATAGTTAAAATCACTATAGGCTTTCTCGATAAACTTTTTAATATCTTATCAATAATTCAAAATGTCTATGACAGATTTGGGAGAAAATTATAAACTCGTGGCGGACTTGATGCCACGCTATGACGGTAAACGTCATACATTGAATTTCTATATTCGGGAAGTAGAAAGCCTGCTAGGTATGCTACAGGGTGCAGAGCATCCCTCTGTCGTCTTTTTAATAAAAAGTAGGCTTAGTGGACCCGCCATAGATGCTATTGCTTATGAGGAATCCTTAAACTCTTGGACCCAAATTAAAACGGCGTTATTAAGGCGACTGGGAGAACCCAGAAATGAAATACAGGTGATGCAAGAGTTAACGAGGACTCGTAAACAAAAGCATGAAGACGCGGAGACGTTCGGTAAACGCCTTCGAGAGATGTTGGATACTTTAATGTCCGTAGGCAAACATACTGATAAAAGTTATTACGAAAATATGGCAATAGAGCAGTACACTAACCAACTAGAGTTTCATGTATCCATGGGTGTGAGGATAGCCAAACCCTCAACCCTAGAATCAGCTATAGTAGCCGCCAGACAGGAGGAAGCCCGCCTAGCGTATAATAGAAACAATAACCCCTCAAACAACATTTCACCTTCACAACATAAACCCAAAACAGACACACCTAGGTTTATGCAGTTCGGTCAGCAGCAGCCGAGACCACTGTTCGGGAATAATCTGGTATCCCGACCTCAACTACAAGGTAATCAAGGTCATGGTCCAATAAGACCCTTTAATCCTGCTTCATACGTACCCCAGCAGAACAATTGGTCTCCCGCACAGCGTCAGCAGTGGGTGCAGAGCATGCTTCCCTGGAAAAACCGTAATACAGGTAACAATTCTAGGAATTCTGGGAATTTCAGGACCCCACAGCAGCAAAACATACCTGACCAGGTGAAACCTGCGGAGAGACATTCAGATGTCACTATGAGGTCAGTAAATAGGCCAGCGCGCCCTGATTATGTCATAGAAGAAGTTTTCTATACTCCTCAGGAGCCATGCTATAGTTACGATAACATACCTCACCAAAATGACAACTTACCTTGGCAATATGATAACTTACCTTACCAACATGATTTATCCGTGTACCCGGACGAACCGCAAACGATGTCCTCAAATCAGCAGATCCTTGTAGATGGAGATGATAACGTTAGTGATGAACCTCAGGTTTTTCCCGCAGAAGGAAACCTCCGAGACACAAGGTAGTTAAATTAAATAATTACCAAGATAAAGATCACCTTCCTTACATTAACTTACCCGAATTTAACGGCAAATTCTTAATAGATACTGGCGCCTCTTGCTCAATGATATCACCGGAGGTTATTAGAAACACAATATTCGAATACTGTGTAGAACGGCAGCCCTTTGAGGTAAAAACTGCCCATGGGGTCACCAAACACGATCATGTAGCGTACTTACCATTACCTCCAGCTTTTAATAGTGACCTAACACATAAATTCTTGATCTTCAACTTTGATGCTAAATATAAAGGCCTTATAGGCCTAGACTTACTCAAAGCCCTATCAAGCAACATTGATTTAAAAAATAAAGTTCTTAAAACAAATTCTGCTCATATCCCCATATTCTTTGACTATCCCGTGAAACGCATTCAAATCAATCCCTTGTGTGAACAGATAATTAAGTGTAAAACTAATTATCTGGACGGCGAATATATTCACGATGAGTATGATTGGTCAAATGGACTTAGATCACCCGCAGCCATTGTATCGGTCAGAAATGGACTCTTTCAAACTTCAGTAATTAACTACGCGGACAGTAAACAAGATATAAAAAATGAACTTCCAATTGACTTAGAACCTCTGGAAGAAGACGTTCTTAAGCGTAATATTAATGATACTAACACACCACCTGACATAGACTCAATTCTTTGCGAAAACCTGAAAAGACTCAGAACGGATCATATGAATGATGAGGAAAAGCGTGAAGTAGGAAAGTTATGTTATCAATATAGAGATATATTTTACAGCGACAAGCTTCCTCTAACGTTTACGCACGCAGTAAAACACCAGTTAAGACTCACAGATCAAACTCCTATTTTTGTTCGAAGTTACAGGCAGGCCCCCCAACAGAGAAAAGAGATCCAAAGCCAGGTAGACAACTTACTTCAGCAAGGTATAATTAGACCAAGTATTTCACCATGGTCATGCCCAGTGCATATTGTACCTAAAAAGGCAGACGCGTCAGGCAAAGTAAAATGGAGACTAGTAATAGACTATAGGCGACTTAACGATAAAACTACCGAAGACAAGTACCCGATCCCAAATATTAACGACATCTTAGATAGATTAGGACGTGCTCAGTACTTCACTACGCTCGATTTGGCGAGTGGCTACCACCAGGTAGAGATGTCTGAACAGGATATTGAGAAAACAGCATTTTCTACAGAAAGAGGGCATTACGAATTCCTCAGAATGCCCTTTGGGCTAAAGAACGCCCCTAGTACTTTTCAGAGACTCATGGATCACATCCTTAGAGGAATAGGAAACGTTTATACGTATCTCGACGACGTCATAATAGCGTCCGTATCTCTCCAAGAACACACCCTCCAGATCAAAAAGGTATTTGAAAGATTCCGAGCACACAATCTCAAAATCCAATTAGACAAATCAGAATTTTTACAGAAACAAGTTAATTTTCTAGGTCATGAACTTACTGATCAAGGCCTTAAGCCAAATAAAGACAAGATAAAAGCAGTAATTAATTTTCCCCTTCCCCAGACGCAAAAGGACATAAAAGCGTTTCTAGGTTTAGTAGGTTACTATCGAAAATTCATCAAAGACTTTGCGAAACTAACAAAACCTATGACATTGTGCCTAAAGAAAAACGCTAAAGTAATTCACTCAAACGCTTTTGTTGACTCATTTAATAAATGCAAGGATATAATCACTAATGCCCCTATCCTACAATACCCAGATTTTACCAGACCATTCATCCTTACAACAGATGCATCTGATGTCGCCCTAGGAGCAGTATTATCACAAGGTACCGTAGGATCAGACAAACCTGTTGCATTTGCGTCCAGGACCCTCTCTGATACAGAATCCCGCTACTCAACTATAGAAAAGGAACTTTTGGCCATTGTATGGGCCATTAAATACTTCAGACCCTACTTATATGGCAGACAATTCACAATTTACACCGACCACAGACCCCTGACCTGGCTGATGTCACTAAAAGACCCAAATTCAAAACTAACTAGATGGCGTCTAAAGTTAGAAGAATATAATTATAATGTTGTATACAAAAAGGGTAAACAAAATACTAATGCAGATGCATTATCCCGAGTTAAGATATTCCACAATAGTATAGAATCCCTGGCAGTCAACTTCGACGATAACGAAGATGACACAATCATTGATAGAATATTTCAAAACGTACAAAGACCACCTGATGATAACGACAGGACCCTTACACAAACCGAAAACCCCACACAGACGAACGACCTAGATAACGAATCAGATAGCATGAGTGTAGTATCCCTACCTCAAAGCGAATTGGTATCCACAAATCACTCTCAACCGGACAACGAGAACAAAGGTATTCCGATAATTTCAGACGCTATAGATAGACAATTAAAACAATTTCACATTAGGTCAACCCCCGGAACAGAGTATAGAGTAGAAAACAGGTCAACTAATACACGATCAGTGATCAAAGACGTCTTCATTCCGATAAACAATACCGAAACAGAAATAATAAAATTCTTGAAGGAACATACTATCCCCGACAGAGTTTTCCATTGCTATTTCTATGACGAGTCCTTATATTACAGTTTTTCAAAAGTTTACACTAACGTATTTAATAACAGAGGCCCTAAGCTACTAAAATGTACCAGCAGAGTTACCACTGTGGAAAACAAATCCGAGCAGTTGGAACTCATTCGAAAATACCATGAAGGAAAAACAATTCATAGAGGTATCCAGGAAACCTATAAGCAACTACATAGAAATTATTATTGGGCAAACATGCTTCTATCAATACAGTCATTCATAAATAAATGTGACATATGTTTACAGGCAAAGTACGAACGGAACCCTCTAAGACCACCTCTAGCACTTACTGAAACCCCGACAAAACCCATGCAACATCTCTTTATGGACCTATACTCCACAGGAGGTGCTACATTTTTAACAATTATAGATAACTTTTCAAAACTCGCACAAGCTATCCCATTGTCAGCGACCAGTAGTATTCACGTCGCTGAAGCCCTATTACAAACTTTCTCTATATTAGGTCTTCCACAAAAGATTACAACCGACTCTGATAGTAAGTTTGACAATGACGTCATTAAGGAAATCTGTGCAACACACAATATCAATATTCATTTCACCACACCATATAATCCGAATTCTAATTCACCCGTAGAAAGATTCCATTCTACAATTGCTGAAATAATAAGAATTCAGAGAATAACTAATAAAGACGACCCCATCCAATTGCTCATGAAATATGCCCTTATTGCTTACAATAATTCCATACACTCTGCGACGGGCTATGCGCCTCAGGATTTATTACTTGGACACACAGCATCACGTAATCCTTTAGAAATATTCTACCCACAGGAATTCTATCAGGACTATGTTAGAAAACACCGATCCAACGCAGAGGCTGTACAGGAGTGCGTCTCGGCATATATGGCAAAGAACAAAGAAATCGTCATCACCAAAAGGAATCAGTCGGCAGAGGAAACCACTTTTAAGGTAGGTGAAACAGTTTACAAGCAGGTGGCGAAAACCGCGCGTAACGACAAAACAAAGCCTGTCTTCAAAGGACCCTACAAGGTAATACACCTTCACCCTAACAACGTAGCGGAGATAATTGGACACCACCCTAATTCGAAATCCATAAGAGTACACTTCAAACTCCTACGACGACCCCATCTTGTTCCAGGTCATTTATCTCAGGGGCCTTCGCGCTCAGCGTCACCGCAACCATCCACATCACGCCAGTAGACAACAACCATGGCGTACTTCTTCTAAAACAAGGACAGATTTTTAAAGAAATTGATTCTTTTAACTTAGCTTGCGTATATAACACTTCAGAAATAGAGACAGCAGTTACACACATAACGATGATATTTGTTGGTACACAAGCAAAAGAAAGTACGGTTACGTCAGAACACCTCCATAGAACATATAAAGATCAAATAGAGAATAGTCTAGAAAATATTAATAATAAGTTAAGTTTCCTTTCCCCACATAGTCGCATTAAGAGACGTGGATTAGTAAATGGGCTAGGCTCTATAGTTAAGGCAATAACTGGTAATTTAGATGCAAATGATGCTGAAAAATTCGAACTCCAAATACAAAACATAAAAAGGAACGTCAAAAATATTCAGTCAAACCAGAAAAATAATGTTATTTTGGCAGAAAACACTATGAATGAATTTAGTAAACAGATACAAAAAATAGTAAATAACCAAATCAAAATTGGAATGAACCTCAAAAATTTGACATCTGCTACCAACATCATGAGCACTAACTTACTATTCCTAGATATTTACGTACAAATAGATTTTAGTCTACAAATAATATTAAATAAATTAATGGTTTTAGAAGATGCAGTAACTTTTGCACAAATGAATGTAATGCACCCTAGTATCATAAGTCCGCACAGGCTAATTCACGAACTATCCAATCTACAGAGAGAGTACTCGTTTTCACCTGTAAAAGAGATAAACATGAAAACTATTCACAGTATAGAAAAGTCCATTGAAGTGAAAGCATATAGCACAGACCATTCTCTTACCTTTATACTAACTATATCCTCCGTTGATCCCTATATATTTGACCTTATTCATGTGTATCCTATACCCGATAAAGAAAACCTTATAATTATCCCTAAATCTAAATACCTTATACTCGGAAATGATGAGTTTGCTTACCGGAATGCCGAATGCCGCCATATCTCCGACGACACGCAAATATGCAAACATCTGGAACTGAGAGACCTGAAAACAACAACGGACTGCATACCCAACCTCATTCAGCACAGATCCGCAAACTGCACACGAGCTCATCTCCACCTGAAACAAGGAAAAATCCAGAAAATACAGGAAACCAGTTGGCTCATCATCACTACACAAGAAGAGACCGTAAAGTCAAGATGCGGCACTAAGACGGAATACAAAAGGATCAATGGCACCCATCTCATCAATATCACGGAAGACTGCCTCATAAACATAATGAATACCAGCCTAAGCACACATACCAAGAGAGTCCGAATGGAAGAAGTTATCCCGTTACCAAGAGAACCACTCCAGAACCATCCAGCACAATATAACGTTCAACTAGAAGATATATCACTAGACTCTGTTCACGAACTGATAAACAAAGCTGATGATTTGAAAATAGAATCAACAGATTGGCCTACTCAGATGATAGTCCCCAGCTGGTCCAGCATCCTTCTATGTGTTGCTGCAATATCCTTAGCCATCTGGAAAACCTACACTCATCTGAAGAAAGCATCTCGAGTGAACACCCAACATCAAGACCAAGGGAACGAGGACGTCCCCAGAAACTGCCAGCTGCAGTTTCATCTTAAGGAGGGAGGAGTTAGCGCATCCATAACACCGAGAACCGCTGACACCGCAGCTACCAATGACGTCAATACCGCGATGCGCTTCGTAGAATGCTAAATTGCAATTTCTATTTCCATGTATTGTTTCCTTCAATTAGCAACTTATTCGAACATTCTTGTCGCGGACTTATTAGAAATAACTACTATTGTAATCGCTTTTTATTATTAAATAAATATATTTTTTTAAAACCTAATCGATCGCCGTGAATTAATTTCTTTTACTGACCGAATAACTTTTTATTAATAACTGTAATCTATTTAAACATATATATATATAATTATTGTGTATGTTTATAATGTTCAATATAATATAAATTTTCTTTTTCTTGTAACAGGTACTTTATAATTATGATAATTTATTGATTGTTATTCATTTAATGTATTGTAGGTATACTGTCTTTTGCTAACTGATTTAATTATTGTGTGCAGTCATGTTTTGGATTTTAGTCCAGCCATAACTTTTTATTCCAATGTATTGATATTGTGTATTGATGAATAATTGATTAAAATCTGTTATGTGTATGTAAAAATAAATAGATTAAAAAATAAATTAATTAAAGAATAACCAAGTTTTTCAAATGTAGCAACTGTATCTTGTAACAAATAGTTCTTGTTTTACAATTTTGAATAACACTGACCCGCACTTTTTCTTCTCCCATGTTGTGAGTTCGACTGGTAGAGAATACTTTAGTATTAAGTCCGACCATCGTACTTTTTGTGCAGTAAAGTATAAAATAAAATAGCACATAAATAATCTTGCACATAATATCCAATTTTTTCAATGTTTAACGAAGTGTGAAGACATAGTGGTCAGGACATCTGCCTCTAGGAGGACGGTCGCGGGTTCGATTCCCGCCACGGATATAATGCTTTAGTGAAGAGCTGAGGCATTTGTTGTGTGCGTCTGGGTATTTTATTTTGTTTGTAAGTGTATCACAGGGTAACCTAGTTTGGGGTCAGGTGACCGTGTGTAAAAATGTCCCGGCATATTTATTTATTTATTTGTAACATAATCCTGGCGTAAGCGTACCATTTTTTTTTACGTCATCATTTATGTCTCATATCCCCAGCGCTCCGGAAATTAGTACCGTTTTAGGGTTCCGTGACATAAAACCCTCAAAACCACGTTGTAATGAAACATATCCTAAGGGAATGAAAACTAAACACATCAAAGTGACGACCGGAATGGACTAGTGGTCAGGATACCTACCTCAAGGATCGCGGTCGCTGGTTCAATTCATAGTGAGTTGTGAAGCTTTTGTTGTGTTTTACGTATTTATTGATCGTGTGCTTTTACAAAGATTTAGCTGAAGTAGTATTTATTATTAGCATCTAGTACCCAAAGTACTGTCTCTGGCCTAGGATACCTACTAGGAGAAAATTAGTACAAAATGTTTAGCTTATGTTTGGTTAATTTTCGCGCCGTAATACTCGTTTTAAACTTTTAATATGTTAGTGCGTGTTTATTTAAAAACATATAATAATAATAGTTTATTTAATAATATAATTTTCTTATCTCTTTAACATCTAAAGACAACGTTTGAAGTACAAACTTGCTAATGTTAATTATCTCGTACAACGGACGAGTGTAAGATCAAATGTTTTTTAGACAGAGTTTATCCCAAACAATTATCCTACCGATTCGATGATAAACAAGCGAGGGTTAATTTTTATTGGGTTCTATTCCCCGTTGTTACAAACAAAATTATAAAAATGTTAAATGCAGTTTTGTTTATTTTTTAAAATAAAGGAATGTTACCTTTAAGTAAAATGAGATTACTAAAGGATTTAAAGCAGTTCCCCTCCAGGGCTCAAAACTTCTTTCCACCTTGTATATGAAAATGAAATTGGTGTTCGTTAGTCTCGCTAAAATTCGAAAACGGCTGGACCGATTTGGCTAATTTTGATCTTGAAATACATATGGGAGTCCAGGGAAAGTTTGAAATGTTTCTTCCAATACACGGGGTACAAAGGCGACTTTCTATGGCAAAACAAATGTTTGCCGAGACAACTAGTCTATTACCTATATAAAAATCAAAGCCACTTTTTGTTGTCATGTCATAAGTCCGGAACGGGCGGGTGGACCGATTTCGCTAATTCTTTCTTTGTTGTGCTTATTTATTAATGACAGCGGAAGGTTCTTATGAAAGAAAAAAAATTACATCACTGCTGGGCACAGACCACTTCATAGTAATTAACCTTTAACAGGCAGAAGGCTTGTCCGAAAATTAATTGATTTTAGACTGTATTTTAATGGAATAAAGTTTAAAATTAGGTGGGATTTATATTCCCTCTGCCTGGTAAAGGGTTAAGACTGGACAACGTCTGTCGAGTCCACTAGTATATAAAAAGGCCCGGGCACAACCGTCTTTACAGTTCCAAATTATCATCTGTTATTATTCGTAGTTCTTGGCTACTCTCTGCGTCTGTGGGGATATACCCTAACAGGTCATATAGTTCGTGTCTTAGACGTCAGCTTTAATGTCTCACTTAACTTTTACAGCCGGACACATCGACGGTAACAAAACACTGTCGCCTGAACAATGTTTCTTCGGAAATACCTCGAAAGCGGTGATACCGTTAGGGTTTTTTGTCGGTCACGTGATCCAAAATGTGAGTTCAAGATTTTATATGCCACTAAAGTTTCTAAGAAATAAAAGCAGAAGTGGTCTTTCCTAATCAAGACGGACGTTTCGTCAAACTGGAATTAGTAGGTATCTATTTTTAAAGTAAATTCGCGGGAGTTTTTTTTTTTTTACACAGAAAAGAGGATCGCATCCGGATACGTTTGGCGACCCCGCCGTAATTGAATTTGTCTGGTTCGGCTTTTTATGCGATTTTCCGACAAAATGGCGAATGACCCGGATATCGGACGTCGAGTTTGTTTATCATCATTTTCATTTAGATGAAAACGCACAGCCGCAGTCTCTGCCTGTCCCTCTGATTGGTCGCTTTATACGCCCGACACAGGATCGATTTTTTTTAAAACCTATAACATATAATTATAAGTCACACAGTCTAACATGAAACCTAACAGAATAGTCACCCTAGTTTCTGATAGGGTGACCATAATGTAAATTTTCAGAGGTACATTACTATATGCATGCGGCAGTAGTAAGTACATCTACATATGCATAGTGAATGGTATAATCATATTCGCAGTTGGGCAATCCGTGTGTATTCTCTAATAGAATACGGCCCCTGAGGCCGGTAAATCTACGGCGGGCGGGACGCGGCACGCGCCGGCTGATGGGCGGGAGCGCGTTTACGACTCTGCAATAGTTTTAACAATAATACAAATACAAATAGATTTATTTACCAAAAGACTTAATATAAATAACATAACAGACATAGTTTATAATTTAACAGTAAATATAAAATGAGGGTAGTTTTCTGTTATGCGGCTTCTTCATTGTCCAACGGTCCCCGCACTAGGCAAGCCTGTATCGCGAGGTTGCGTAATGCGTTGCTCTTTATGTAATATATAGGACCATCCTGAAATACCCTTTTAAGCGAACATTTTACTGTTTCTGTGGACCCTGCAGAGTTTTTAATTACGGCGGGGGTCAACGCCCTAGAACAAAAAACTTTTAAGATTCGGATTCTTTCGAAATAAGTCGATCCAGTTAGTGATAAGGAGTTCGGATTTTCTTTTCCTTCCGGGACATTGAGCCCACCAAAAATGAACTTAGTAATGAAAAAACAAAACCTGTCCAATTCGGCTTTAAGGGATATTTCAGGATAATTAAGAGGAAATATTTTATTATTTGTTTCAATTAATAGACTCCGAAACTACTGGATCAATTTGAATAAATCTATCACTATACGGAAGCCACGTTATCCCCGAGTGACAAAGCTTATACCAGTATATGCAAAAAATATAAAATAATAAAAGTAATCATTGTCATCAGTCCACTGCTGAAAGAAATCCTCCCCGAATGACTTCTATGATCATTTGGGGGGAAATGCCAATAATCGCCACGCTTGGCAGACGGGTTGGCGATCCCCGTGGTGTTGTGGTTTAGTGTGCGTTACCCCAGCCAGATTTTGTCGAAAATCACATTTTTTTTTAAGTAGATAATTAGAAGTCCAACTTCTTCAATTGTTGTGCTGATTTTTAAATTTGTTTTGCTTATGGTTTTTAGTTATTTGACAAAAACAGATCTGGCTGGCGTAACGTTACCCCAGCCAGATGTTTTGTTAATTAAAGGGTTTATTGAAATAAACTTTAGGTACATAATTAGAATTCTGAACGAGGTAAATGTTGCCACAAAATTTGAATTTGTATCGTTTATGGTTTCGGAGATATTCAAAATCCTGCTGGGGAAACGTTTACGTGTTCGCTGTATCTCCGAAACGGCTAAGCGAATATGTATAATTTTTTGTACACAGCTTCTATGAATTTGTTATAATTTGTTTGCCCATAAAGAAAAACAAAATAATGCACCGTTTAGAAGTATTTTAATTTAAAAAAAAACTCAAAAATAGCTCCTAGCTCTTCAAAAAAGAGCTCTAAAGCCTTATTTGAAACGTCATTTTGTAGCTTACAACTGCCTTCAAATGTTTGTAAATTTACATTAGAATCCTGTAGGTATTTATTAAGTTACAACGATATTTAATTCAGTTCTCGTAACGATGCGCTCCGGAGATTTTAAGCCTC
>SJJU01004580.1:0-33711 GCA_012932125.1 Conopomorpha cramerella | reverse complement strand
CTTTAGCAAGTGCCTCTGCCTACCCCTCTTTGGGATTAAAGGCGTGAAGTGTATTTATTTTTTTTAAATGCAGGCCTTTGCTTTTTTTTTAATTAAACACTGTAAATTTCATTAAAAAAGCAAAAGCAAAGGCTACGGAGAAATGTTACCGTTCACAAAAAAAAACACTCAATAAAATCTTAGACAATATTAGTACCTGCTTGGAACCACGTCATTCTTATAGGCAATATCCAAAAAGGAATAATCCTACTACTACGTGAAAGTTTATATACATGGATGTTTCTTACCCTTTCATGCAAAAACTACCAAAAGGATTTCAATGAAACTTAACAATAATGCCGCTTATGCAACGGATTAACACATGGGCTATGTTTTATCCTGAATTTCCCACGGTAACGGGATAAACTCCGGGTAATATGGCTGGGGTAGGTACATCTAATAGTGTATAATTAAAGTAGTTTTTTATCACGTTTATTTGGAAGTAAGAAGTAAATATATCAGAAGTGGGCTGACATGGTGATGAAATAAAGAGGAACACGGGGGATAGATTTAGAACTGTGGACTTAATATTTTATGATGATTTTACTTTAGCGCATACTTGATGTAATATTGTAAACAATACAAATAATGATAATTTATTGGTCAATTCATCTAACCTGATTTAAATTTTAAGACTGTTCTAATCTAAACTTAAAACTCCAAAGTTGTAACCGAAACAAAATTGTAAAAAAAATCACGCAACAACCAGAGTGAAGACAATCTTATAGGACATAATAATTTTAAAGAAAAAGAATCGACTTTAACCAGTATGAATCGACCGTCCTTACCATTTTTTAAATTTCCCCAATTTATCGGGTCTGCCATCATCAAACACTGACTTGCTTATGGACCAGCGTTTAAATATCTTCTTTGCAAACAAACAAACGTAAAAAAACATGTATCGAGTGTAAAAGGACTCCGAACAATGGTCTTAGAACGTTGTTGGACTCGTCAGTATGAACAACTTTTACTATGGCGACAATATTTTTTTTTAACCACTATGAACAAGCGTTTGACCACCATACTGCCTGATGTTAAGCAGCGATGTGGTCTACGATGGAGCACACTTACGGGGAAATGAAAATAAAATTTTCACATCCATTAAAATATTGACGAGACCAACGCTTTCTAAGACCATTGCTCGGGGTCTTCTTACACGCAGTATACGGCCTAATTGAGAAATACTCATTTTTTGTAGTCCTTTAAATAATGGTATATTACATTATAATATCTCTGTATGAAATAAATATATTTGTTTATCATTATCATTACATACTCGTAGTATAAAACAAAGTCGCCTCCCGCTGTCTGTCCCTATGTATGCTTCAATCTTTAAGACTGCGCAACGGATTTTGATGCCTGTTTCTTTTGTAGATAGAGAGATTCTCGAGGAAGGTTTATATGCATACTACATGCATATAACAGTAGAGTAACACTGTATATACACGATTATATTGGCAAAACAGCGTTTTCCGGGTCAGCTAATACGCTATCAATAGAGTAGTCATACATTTTACGGCGACGTAAACGCACAATTGCATCCGTCTCGGTCGTAAATAATAATGTTATACCTACATATTTGAATATTTTATTATAACATGCATACAAACACTAGTAATAAAATTTTACATCACTAATTCAATCAATGTACGCGATGCACTCGTAATGCAACAAACGGCTGTGAAATGCGATATACCCAAGAAACTCGTAAAATATTATTATAGAATGTAATCGCGTATGCCCTAATGAACCGTGAAGCGCACGCGCATGTCTCGAGGTCCCTTACGGTACCACACTAGGTATATTGAGTGCATTCCGGTCCTATGAAACTATAGTATTGTGACCCCTCCTTTATCTGTAAAATAGAGATGCAACGAGCTCATGTTAATAGGGAAGGTGTAACAAAGTCGGGCGTTATATGCAAGTTGCATTATCTTCGCATAGTGATCATATCTGATATGACTTTGTAAGTGTATTGACCTTCCGACTCGCGTGAGATGGTTCGTGGCTGTATTAAGATTAGGATGAGACTTGAGTAACACTGCTTTTGACAAACTACTTGCTGGATCATGTGAGTTCGTTTTGAACGTTTGAGGAAATGTTTTTGGTACACACGGTAAAGGCTATGCGCAGGTTTCGTGGGTTTTTTCAGGCATTAAAATATGACGAGCCATTCAAGTTTTCGAATAACTGTTGTTTGAAAATTCTTACATTATAACAAAAACATTGTTTGTAACGTTTACAACAACGTCAAAGATAGATAAATTGTAAAAGCAGATCTTACACGTATGGCAATAATAATAATAAACAAAATGGATTAAAAAAGGATTCACAAAAAGTACTTGTAACCACTATACTGCATAGTGGTTACGCAAATACATTTATTAAAATAACTTTTTCTTTACCAGATCGAAGACGACGCTTACCAAGAAGACCTGGGCTACACACGCGGCACCATAGGCAAGTCGTCGACAGGCCGGATCCGTTTGCCGCAAGTGGATGAGAAGACCAAAGTACGCATCAGCAAAACTCTCCAAAAGAATCTACAGAAACAAAACCAGCAATGGGGCGGAGCCACCAGTATCAGGAGACAAGTCTCCGGTACGGCTTCGTCGGTCGCCTTCACGCCTTTACAGGTATGTTCTAATTTCAAAAGTTTGAATATTCCTTTTTTATTTCAGCCAGTTTCTTTCGTCGGCTGCTTGAATCCTCTTTTTGTATTTGTCTATGTCCGTAAATATGTAGGAACGTCTTGGTGATCTGAAGTTTTAATCGTCTTTGAATATTCTTTACTACAGTGGCGTGCACTAGCTCTTATGACAAGGTAGGCATTAATCACCAAGGATTGACACATGTATAGGTAACTTGCCTTTACGAAACAAAGATACCTACCGATCTATCTCCTCACCCACAAAACACAGGACCTTCGTAGCCTATGTCGTGAGTACAACAAAAAAGGATCTAGCAATAACTATTATTAGGTCGGGTAACCATAATACTAAGGTAAGCAGTGTTTTTTTGCCTATATGGTGTACACGCCACTGCTTTACTACAATTTTTGTATTTTTTTCCGTAATGTCAATTTACACTACCTAGCCCCATGCCATGAGGCCATAAAGTAATATCGTTTACGCTGTGGGACAGTGACAGTGTTATAGCACTCGTCTATCGCTATTTCTGCCACACAACGAGAACTGTCAGTTCGTACTTTCGTTACTATAAAACCTCAAGGTGCGGGGGGTGATCTTCATTGTGATTCTGACCCTCTGTCCACAAGATCCATAAAAAGATCCCTTAATTAATCTTTTTACACTTTTTCGTCCACTAAGATCCATTACTAAATTTGTTAAAAAAAAAAGGTGAGGACACACTGGTCGTAACCACCCGGTCTTATTATATTTGTTTCGCTTCGTTTTCCAATAGCGACAGCGCCATATTGTCCCCCGTTGTATATATTTTTTTATCCGCCGTTGGGCAATAGCCCAATTCTGATACTTACAAATATGTTTACTTTATATCGAGTATGTGTCTAATTCTGATCGCATGATTGTCCTCGTATTGCAACGTAGGAAAGGGAGCTGTATTGTGTCTTTCAGTAAACCATTATTACAACGTGCCTTCCCTGCATATCCGTTGCGCAACGGAATGCCTTGCGCCATATGTGGCAATAAAATGAAATTATTCCCATCATCAGTATTCATTTGTCAATTAAATTGTAATGAATAGGAGCTCGACGCAGTCAAAAATCGCCTTTAGGGCCTATGTATTAAAACAACGTATTCTATAAAATAAAAATGCCTTAATCGTATATAGGAACCACCTCTCCTTTCTAATCCCGATTAGTGTTATGCTGAATAAGTCATTTTGTGTAATTGAGTTGTCGTCATTGTCTTTTTATGTTTCCTCCTTGTAAATTCGTTCGCCCTTTAAAAATACTTTTTACTTTAGGAAAGTGTTGTGTATGAGTTTCGCTATTGGGTTAGCATGGGTTTGACTGTCCCTCGGTGTTACGCTACCTTACGAAAGTTTAGCATTGTAAAGTTTTTATTTATTCACATGAGACACACGTACACAAAATAGATATGTAATAGCAAACGCTTATAGATTGTAATAGAGAAAATTATCGAACATTAAGACGACACAAACACAGAAAGCAACAAGTAAACATGGTCGGTTTGGACGTGGCAAATGAAAAAAGGGCTCTAATTCAGCATGTGCTGGGAGTGATGTGGATTAACATACACTCCCAGCGCTGATCCTTCCGTACCTTATATATCTATGCTTATAATTATAAAATATAATAATATATATGTGTAAATAAACTGGGACAAATGTCAGTAAAGCAAAACAAAATAAGTAAAGTAATAAATATGTCTACAAAATAAATACAAACACACATGAGACGAGATGTCCAAAATTGGGGAGATGTCAAACCAGTCTTGCCTTTTCAACACATCAGATTATAGAAAAATTCATAACACTTAATAAGTTGCACATTGTTTAATATTTGTCATTAGCAGTGGCATGCACACCATGTAGGCAAAGAGACACTGCCTAACTTAGTATTTTGGCTACCCGATCTAATAATAGAGTTATTGCTAGATCTTTTTTTGTTGTACTCACGACATTCGGTCCTGCGTTTTATGGGTAAGTAGATAGGTAAGGATATTTCGTAAAGTAAGTTATCTAGACATAGGTGTTAATCCTTGGGGATTACTGCCTACCTTGTCGTAAAAGCCAGTGCACGCCACTGGTCATTAGTACGTCCAAGTATTAGTAGTTCTCGTAGTAGATCCCACAAACAGTTCTTACTGTGTCGTACAAACTCTTGCAACTTTTAATTAGCGACCCGAACACGAATAACTGTACCTAAAAAAAATACATCACTTCAATTCATTCAGTACGCTCTACTACTGCACCTACAAAAAAAAAGCGTATAATTAGTATGAATGAACCCGTGAACTCATTGTACCGACGTGCGATGCAAGAACATGGCAATTAATCACAATAGCGGCATCATTTACAACAGTAATTATTATTGTATGATATCGCAACGTGTTAGGCGATGTGATCATTTTGTTGTAGGTATTTCTTTAAATAGTTTTGCGTTGCACATTACCTATACATAGTATAAAAGAAAGTAAAAAAGTCGGCTCCCGCTGTCTGTCCCTATGTATGCTTTAGATCTTAAAACTGCGCAACGGATTTTGAGATGCGGTTTTCTTCAGTAGATACTGTATTCTTGGAGAAGATTTATCTGTATAATACATGCAGAGAAACAATGTTAATAATATACATTGGCAAAACAATGTTTGCACGATCAACTTATGGCGAATATATTATATTTTTTTGTTTTCAATAATTTTATCAATAGGTACATTAATCTTCGTAGAGAACATACCAAAGCAGGTTACAATAAAATATTCCGGTTACTTACATATTTCTGTCAAGCTCTGTGGAGCGTCTGTGGTCCAATTGGTCGGATACTTGACTTGCAACCGAGGTCGCGGGTTCAAGTCCGGCTACTGGACGTGTACCAATAGGACTCTGTTTCAGAGCCTACTAAACGTAATGTACGCAACGCAACGCTCGTGCGTCGTCGTTTGATTTCTAAACGTAACGACGATGGGCTCACCCCCTGTTAGGTTGGGTTAATTACGCTTGGTGAATCGTGGGCACTTGCTTAGCAAGTGCCTCTGCCTACCCCGCTTTGGGAAAAAATAAATATACTTAATAAATACTCCACGCCTTTTAAAGGCGTGGAGCGTATTTTTTAATATTATTTTCTGTCAATATATTGTTTAACGATGCAGAGAAAAATCAATTGTGTTGCGACATGTCCTCTTACTGCAATTAGTGATTGACATGCGTTCGTTATAAGAAATGGCGAAAAATTTTTTTGGGCGATGATTGGCTAACCACTTACATATCAATATCAACAATGTTTGTAAATCTTAGCATGTTGTAATATCATGCGACGGGCACTTATTATACAGACGATCCATTTAAATACTTACACAAATGATATTGATAGTCATGCTTCGTAATCAAGTACAATCCCACCGAAGCTAAATGATAAGTTTATGAGGGTACCTGACAATCTCAGACAATTTAACCATACATACAGAGTGTAAAAGGACCTCGATAAATGGTCTTGAGCATTTTTTTATATCCATACAAAATAAACAGCTTTTTCCCCGGAAGATCTCCCCGGCTCTTCGTATACTTACTTAAGTCCTATGGTACCCCAGTGGTACAAAGGGACTTTACAAGATGGCGCCACGCCGCACCGTCTGTCCTTGTCCTCTGCGACCTCTGACATCAGACCAGCTCAGCCCTCGCGCTCTCAGCTCGCCGTCGACGGTTCGCCTTGTTGGATTACCCTCTTCAGATCGTGTGACCAATCCACCGCCATTTGCATTGTGCAATCTCCTCCCCAATAGGGATTTGACCGCGCTCTTCGTATAGAGATGATTTTTTTAATTTATTTTCCCGCATTGTTGCCATAATAAAAGTGTTCATAATTGTCAAGTCCTACAACGTTTCTAAGACCTTTGCTCGGGGTCCTTTTACACGCAGTATAGGTACGTCACGGCTATTTCCAAGAGGGGTATGCAATGATAATGACCGCCACTTGTCACGATGCTGACAAATCTATATCGTTTCTTCCACGTCTCTACATACATGTTTGTGTTATCCCACATTCGTCCATCCTCTCGATCTGCCCGAACCACGGAAGCATGCCCTTTCTACATCTTATTTCCAAGTTGAAACCTTTGAATTGCACTGTGTTGTGAATAAAAAAACTGACTGTGTATGTCGGTAGGTGTGTGCGAAAAAAGACGTATTATTGTCTAGGTAATGTCATAATAATGTTTCATAATTGAATCACATAGACACCTCGGTCTTTAGATCAGATAGCATACGTAGATCCGTTTGAGCACGCGAGATTAATACTTGTACTCACTGTTGGAAATGATACAATATAATTAAATGTATTTATCATATATGAGTGCTTGAAGTTTACTATATTGTTATACTTTAGATTTCTCCCAGAGTAATTAGATTATATGGTCTGACCTGACAAAGCGCAGGGTACAATTAATTATAGAATAAAGTTTCGTGTGCTCTAATGATGAAGCAACATTTTCTAGATACAGAGTTAATAACAATCAATCAATGTGTCAATATAGATATTGACTAATCAACCATATTTCCTTTTAAAAAGGAGTCTCACAGAGATGTCATCACATCGACTCGTCTCTCGACGTCCTTGAAAATGTACTAATATCGATGTGCAAAAAAAAAACACACATTGCATTGCGAGCCTCGTGTCTATTTCATAACAATTTGCACACTACCTTATCATCGTGCATTGTCATCTAAGTACGCATGGGTATTTGAATACAAAAAGAAGGCGCAACAGAAATTCATTCCCACAGTAGTAGTATGTGCTGCTGGTGATGGGCACTGTTTTTACGTCATAATAGTATAGTTCGTGCATTTCACGAATGCGCCCGGGCCTTAGATGTGTGAGTCGTATATGGACACGCAAGTTGACAGTTAAAACGAACAAAACTGCCTCACACACATCTATGGCCCGCGCGCATTCATGAAATGCACGAACTATACTGTGTTATATGTGTAACAATGTTCAAAGCTGTTTACGACATTATAGTCACCGGCAAAGTTATACTGTGAAATTAGGATTTGATATCGCACAATGGTTTTCCTTTTCCTTATTTTTATATTTTAATCATGATCATTAGCCACATGACGTCCACTGCTGGACGAGGGCCTCCCCCAATAATCAATTGCCAATAATCGCCACATTTGGTAGACGGGATGTCGATCGCAGTGGTGTTATGGTTTAGTTACTCGCCCGTGGTTTAGTGGTGTTACTTACTCGCCAGTTCTCTGGAGAGTTCTCTCGGTGGCCTCTTTCGACCCTCACGACGGTAAAAGTTGGGCTAGGATGGTGACATAATGTATTCTATTCGCCGTCACCACACGGCTTATTCTTTTACTTTCTATAAAGGATTGTCTAACAGCTGCTATAATATATAACAGGAACGGTGTACTTACGTGCCTGTACTAGTATGCGCGAAGTTCCCTGCGAAGGTTGACGATATAAGTTATATTCGAGCGTGTGCGCCATACACCCTGTTAGGAGTTGAAGCGGTCGCCATGGCCGATATCTGTCGGATATGAAATGGAACACTGGTCTTTCTGTCTCTCTATACAGAGTGAATCGAAATATACCTGCTCTTTTAACGCAGACTACTTATTCTGCTAGAACTGACAGTGAGACGTTTTCAAGACATCTTACCTGGCTTGAAGATGATAGAAGAGATAACAATATCCGTAAAAAAGAAATCATTAAAATGTGAATAAAACGTTGCAACTGTAAATGCTTTTGTATGCAAAGATGATTGTCCTGTATTGAGATCTGTATGATAGAAATTACGGTGCTAGTAATAATGATGGTATTAGTGCTAATGCTAGGTGATTCATTCGGAACTGAAAATACTTATAACCGTTATGTCTTTGTTATTGGAACATAGTATGTCGAAGGCTGTTCGCAAGATTAGTTCTATTAATTATGAAAAGGAATCGCCACCGATCATGAAAAAGAGAAGGACAGTTTAGTGGTTTAGTTGTTGTGGTTTTGTTTAGAGTTTAGGTTATGTTACGTAAAGTTGATCTATACGTATGGTTGATCATCAAACTTGTTGATTAACACGATAAGCGACGCTTCACGATCTGACCAATACTTTCTCAACATCATCATCAGCCACATGACTTCCTCCCCTCAAAGATTTCCATGGCCGATTGGGAAAAAATGCCAAAAATGCCACGATCGTAATGGTGTTGTAGCTTAACTCGGAGAGCGCTGCTGCCCGTCCCCTGAAGAGGACCCTTGGTCGCCTCTTACGACCCCCAAGACAAGAAAAGTTGGACTGGGGTGGGGATAAATATATTCTATGACGCCGTGACCGAGGCAATACTTACTACACTGTACAAACATTAAAAATCACATTTCACACACGTTTAAATCTTCTGATACATAAAAATCAATGTGGGAAATGCATGTACCTACGTACGCGCATAACATCTGAAAGATTAAACTATGTTGGATAAGTTATTTTTGTACACGTTTAGTTTGGACAACATTTGTGTGCATTTAAAATTGACTTCGTACGGGATCGTGACGACTGATTTTCGCGCGAATGAAACTGCTGGCCGCAAGCTAGTTTGGTGAGCTATTAGTAGGATAAATCTGTGTTAGTTAGCGAAACCAGTCCTTCCGTACCTATCTGGAATTCACAGCCTATAGTTGATTTGCGTCGGTTTGTTCCCGTTATGGTCCATGTTCCTCCTACTCCTATGCCTACATAAAGTAACTCTGATCTAATTATACCGCTCTTGTGTTGTTGAACCTAAGATCCAGTTTCCCATGCATATGTATTATGGTCTGATTATCTCACGTAGATCTAGATGCCCTTGGGTCCTTTATATTATCGGGTTACCACTCACTCGGCGATGTTTTCATACCACGTAGAGGCACAGTCTCGTTATTTGAACTGAACTCTTGTTGTGTGTTATTTGTACTATACCGTGGCTCTTGGAAATTTGTCGGTTAATTCGGACCCATGTGTCTGTGACTATACTGGTCAAACTAGTTAGCTATGTTGGGACAGACATCAATTTGTTTTGACACTCGTAGGATTGTACCTCAAAGACATAAGGGTGAAATTTAAATTGCAATTTGGGCGTGGAAATGAAATTGGTATTTTGTAAAAACAAACATTAACAACTTGGACGGACACTTTTTGGATGTTCGGGGTCACTCGAACAAATTGGTACTCTAATGAACATGAATTCCTCCCGTTATCTTAGAGTTCCGAGCTTCGACCAGAGCGATTGGAACATTTTACGAAAATATTATGATTTTGAGTAGTTACGAAACGAGATCTAGTCATCGGCATTATTGATTGAACTCTGGTCTATTCTGGTAGATTCTGACTCTAACAAGAGTCACAGTGGTTGAAAATGGGCACGATTATCCCGACCAGTCGTAATAAGTGGGGCTTGAGACCAAGATGTAACTGTGACAGACTTCCCCCTCGAGACACTGTGAAGTAATAGACGGTACAGTCAATTCAAAACATTGTATTTACCATTTTGCGATTCAAGCAGAACGCCGATTGCTGTGTTCCATGTACCGGCGCATCGGAGATATTATCTCACACTTTACCTCGATAAAGCTGTGCTGTTTGATAGCTAGTTCCGGATACGATGGCATCGCCATCTCGACACTGAGAAATATAGTTATTTTCCTCTCTACCTTTTGAGGTTGTGCAGTTATAGTCATAATTCTTGGCTTGCATTTTCATTGGTTGTTTTACCTTTTGTAAAATGTAATATTATGGTAATTATGGTCGTTGGGTTGGATCCTTATTTGGAACATAGTTAACCATTTACGTGGTATATTTTATATTGTTAAGTTAATAGTCCGCTTTTGGACTGACAAAGGCTT
Organism: Conopomorpha cramerella; assembly: GCA_012932125.1. Classification (NCBI taxonomy): domain Eukaryota; kingdom Metazoa; phylum Arthropoda; class Insecta; order Lepidoptera; family Gracillariidae; genus Conopomorpha; species Conopomorpha cramerella. The sequence continues at coordinate 23,132 of SJJU01004580.1, read as the reverse complement.
TATTGTACCTACAGTAAGGATTCAGGTAACAAAAACTTACATAATATCAGTAAATTTACCAGTGGCGTGCACACTATATAGGCAAAAAGACACTGAATACCTTAGTATTTTGGCTACGCGACCTAATAATAGAATTATTGCTAGAAGCTTTTTTTGTTGTACTCACGACATAGGCTAACGAAGGTCCTGTGTTTTGTAGGTGAGTAGATAGGTACCTATCTTTCGTAAAGACAAATTACCTACACATAGGTGTCAATCCCTGGGGATTGCTGCCTACCTTGTCGTAAAAGCCAGTGCACGCCACTGTCAGTTACCAAACAGTGATACGATAGTAGGCTCCCGTTTCTTTTTAAACGACTTCAAAAAGGAGGAGGTTCTCAATTCCACCCGTATGTTTTTTTTTTCTTTACTTCGCCTCTTGAAAATCCTTTGCCTCACTAAGCCATGATTTAATAGAAGTACAGTTAATTTATGTTTACGCCCAAACCAGAAATTGTATTAGCATAAATCCATACATAGATTACCTCATTTCATGTGGCATGACGGTATGGTGTACTGCCATAAATAGGCACGTTTTTAACGGCCTACTTTCTCATTATTTTATATCATACTCGTCAAGGATACCTGTACCATACAAGTACAGTACACACGTCATTTTTACGTCTATAATCTCTAGTTATTGGATATAATCTTTGGAGACATTCCCACCAGGTCACTTTCTAGGTTGGCAAGATCTATTCCTCGTGACCTTAGTGACGCAGAGGGCCCCAAAAAGCCACTCCAGACCGTCCTTTCCTCCGCAACGGTTCTGGAATATGTCCAGCTTGCTTTAGGCTGTACGCCCAATCACGTGCCGACCTGGTTTCGATAGTAATGGCTGGCTGTGTTGTACGCTTGTTTTTGTTTTGCGTGTACAATCAAACGCCACTATCATCAGGGGTGGACTAGTCATGGTTGGTCAGGGTACCTACCGCTAGTGCGACGGTCGCGTATTAGATTCCCGTCTCTAACTTAATATTTTAACGATGAGCTGAGGAATTTGTTGTTTGTTTCCTCAAAAATTGTAAGTATATCTGTCTCTGGCATCCACAGTACAGGCTATTCTGGTTTGGTGTCAGAAGACCGAATGGAGATGTCCTTATCAATGTGTTTATCGCTGCGCAATCTAGGACCCATTGCCCAATTACTCTTATTCCTCGTACTGGAAGTGTAACATGTCAATGAAAACAGGCTTTCAAGTCTAATTATTACATTGAATGAACTCAATATTCCTCCCTAGATACCGCAAACTACCTACAGTAAATATTATAAGTATGCAAGCGATAAACCGTACTTCGGAAGTCAATTACGCGTTACTACCAATATACCCTCAGGGTAAAGAGCGAGACACTGTTAAATGCTGGTATTCCCTTTGTCTTTGATCTCTAGATACTTTACAAATACTTCGCATTTAAGTCCAGTTTAGCATTTCACTGTATACGTAATTGATTCCACTGCTGCAGGTAAAGTGACAATATAAGGTAAACACCTATCGTAATGTAAACGAAGCTTGCAATGATAGTTTGTTAGCAACAAGGTTCTTGATCCGACGGCACAGTGTAGCGAACTCGGTTCAGTCAATTGGTTCAGTTATTGAAACAATTACCTGCCAGTACAGTTGCCTCACTAACTAAACACCCCCGGCAGCCGACTGGCCTCGTGTAAACGCGGCAAATTGCACACATTTCAGTACAGGCGTCTAACGGATAGTACTTTCACTGCAATTAGGTTCATGTCTAGGACCCTTGTTCTATGCTGTGTCTTGCTCGATGCGGTGACCACATAACCTGAGAAAACTTGAGACTGTTTTATTCATTCAGAGACATGTCTGTACTTTATCAGAAATGTATTGAAATTATTGTCACTCGCGTGTTGCTTGTAAAAAATGTCCTTTGTAAATATTCAAATGAACTTTTACGTACCCGTCCAAAAGAAGCTTAAGTGTAACTTGTCCTGAAATATATTAATACACATAAAAAGGTAGATAAGGTTCGTCGAACCGTAAGCTCTTTCGTCATACTCGGTAAAGGCCAAATAAACCATATCAATTTACCCTACTTTACCTCAACTATCACGAACGCAAACATTCCATGTCAAGAAATAATAATGTAGGTGTCACGCGGTACCCTTTATGATTGTTTTTTTTTTACTGTTGGAAAAAGTATCGTAATAAAGAGATGAGCTTAAAAAGTTTCAATTGGTCTTGTGTTGTCATGGCAGTCACGCGGATCGGTATTAGCAAAAAAAATTGTGAAGCAACCGTTTACAGTTTTTAAAAGAAGCGGCGACGTATTGGAAAAATATTTTAATGAAAAAAGAATCGACTTCAACCCGTAAAATATTAAAACTATTGGTTTTTTCATGGATGCACTCGTCAAAACCGAATGAGCCAAAAAATGGCAAATATGGCTGACCAATCCATCAAAATCTGTTCACCCAGTTGAAAGTTGTGAGGTAACGTAATTCGTAACGTTAAACTAATGTAATACAAATTGAAAACCTGATCCTTTTTTGAGGACGGCAAGAAAAAAGAAATTGTTTGCGACGTGTAGGTATACAGATAAATAAATAAATATGCCCCGACATATGGTGGTCTAAGGCTTGTTTTAAAAAAAAACATATTTCACACAAACACACGGTCGTCTGACCCCAAACTAGGATACCCTGTATTATGTCAGAGACTCATATACTTACATAAATACTTTTATATACTACATACATGGATAAATAAAACACCCAAACGTACACGCATAACAATGCCATAGCTCATCACTAAAGCATTATGTCCGTGTCGGGAATCGAACCCACGACTGTCGTCCTAGAGGCAGACGCCTTGATTACTAGTTCATGCCGGCCATTTGGACTAGAATTCGAGTTTTTCAAGTTTGTGGTCGGTTAGAGCGGAACCGGTAGACGCACGCTCGGGACACATGGTCCTGCCATTAAAAAGATCACCACTTCCGTGTGCCAAAGATGTTTAGTTTTTATATGAAAGCGTCGCTAATGTTTACCTCGCTAAAATATTTGAACACGCTTTTAGCGTTTCAACGCGACGATAAAGATTGCATAATTTTATAAGTTACGAACTTTTTCAATTCGATGTTAAAAGGTGCTATTGCCATGTTAGGCTCATTGTGCTAATCATCATCTGCCACATGTTGTCTATTCTGGGCGAAGGCCTCCATCAACGATTTCCGTGATCAATTCGGAAGAAATGCCAATAATCGGCACGCTTGGCAGGCGGGCTGGCGATCGCAGTGGTGTTGTGGTTTAACTCACAGAGAGCGGTGGTCAGGGAGTAGGGAGCGGTGGTAGGTCACAAAGGATTCTCGTAGAAATTAGCAATAAGTTGAAAAAACTTTTAAGAGTTTAATTAATAAATTATCTGAATGATTGTACCTTAATGGAATCAAAACGTAAGGTTGGTATTTCAAACATTCAAAATTGCCACCCCGCGCACGCTTTTCCTTCCCGTGGTCGTTCGTTGTACACAATGCCTGATGAGCTTCTGGCATTTTATACAATACTTAGGCAATGTACTCGTATGGAATGAATCGTATTACACACAATTCCTGAACGTTTTTGGCAATGTAATGCCCAGCCATTCAATACAATGCCGAATTATACAGATTGCCTATAACACATACATGTTTATACGCGTACCTATACAGGGACATAGACTGTATATAGGGACAGACAGCGACAGGCGACTTTGTTTTATACTACGTATTGATTGTAATATACCCAATAATGTTACAAAAACGATTACTTTCGTAATGGGGAATTTTCAAACTCCAAAAGTTTCTTATCTAGATGTCGCTAGTAGGTATCCGGGGGGACTTCTGTCAGTTATATTTTAGTACGATTTTATTATTTAGGTGAGTTATTTCGACTTCAGACACTTTTTTAACATGTAGACAAACAATAAAGAAATTTACTGTCGCCTTCAATACGGACTGCTTGAAGTTAGTAATTTCGTTGACATTTGTCTCCCCTAATACAACTAGTGCCATCTGTCATAACTAAGAGAAACAGGGGCCCTGAAAATTCCCCATTGTTTGCTTAGATCATTTATATGTTTTGTTGGTTATTAATATTTAATTCGTATTAAAGTGTTGTGTATCTTTAAAAGAATAATATTATACAGTCATGAATGTATCATCAAAATGTTGTTATTTCAGATTAGGTAGGTAATTTTGAAACATCCACTAAGCAACTTTTTTGGCACGAACAAGTAGACTAATGTAAGTGTGAAGTGTCTTCATCGTACGTGTACTACACTCGTGAGCAAAAATTCCGGGTTATATATAAAACTTTAATAAATTATATAATTCTGAAAGTAGTAATATTCAATACCAAGATAACAATACTCTGTAATATTAGTAGTTTAATTTGGTATTACGGTGCGAAATGAAACAAAGATGTAAATGCTCATCTTTATTTAATTTCGCTTAACTTCGTTATTTACTCGACGTTTCGACACAGTTATTAAGTTGTTCGCGCCGTCATACCTACTCGGTTAAAACTATTATTATAATGTCAGTGCCAGTTTGTTTGAAAAAAAAAACTTATAAATCTTTAAAAAATTGTTTCTTTTACTCAGCTACTTCTCTTGCTACTCTTGGATTGCGAGATATTTAGATATGTCGTGTACACAAAATTATGCGTTACCCGAATTTTATGCTCACGAGTGTAGTTCGTGAATTACATTAGGTGCTTGAAGTATGTAGTTAATGAAAATTAAATTAAATATGTTTATTTACACAACACTAAATGGGCCTCGACCATTGGTATCAGTAGTTTGGCTTGTCAATATGAACAACTTTAACTATTGCGACAATGCAAAAAAAATATATTTTTTTATCTCCATACAATTATGTATGGTGATGAAATATTTTTTTTCGTTTTACTTCATATTATTTTTATGGTCCTGCAACGGTGAAGGACAATATCGTGATAAAACGTACATGCCACAAGGTGTGTGAATCCTACAACGGCGATGGGCTCACCCCGTCACGTTCGGTGAAATACACTTGGTGAAACGTGGGCATTTTATTATAGCAAGTGCCTCTGTCTACCCCGCTTTGTGATTAAAAGGCGTGAAGTGTGTGTAATTATTAAATGTATGTTTTAATTTGCAGGGACTGGAGATTGTGAACCCTCAAGCAGCTGAGAGTAAAGTCAACGAGGCGAACGCCAAGTACTTCTCCAACACCTCCGGATTTCTGTCCGTCGGGAAGAACACAACTTAGAACAATATTTATTGTATAAATCATGCAAAACAGGGAAATAAATTATTCCTACAGAGTGTTGTTTGGTTTTTTAATTGTTTTTACACAGTTAGTTATGGGGTGTAATAAATAATGGAGCCACAAACGGGAATACAATGACTTGAACCCTTTATCAGGCAGAATTGTATGAAATTGTTTTATTTTCGACTGTATTTCAACGGACTAAGGTGCAAAGATAAGATATATAAAAAAGGCAAAGTGTTAACATGTGAAATGTATATAAATCATCATCATCTGTCACATAACGTTACTGCTGGACGAGGGCCTCCCCCAATGATCTCCGTCATTTGGGGTGAAATGCCAATAATCGGTACGCTTGGCAAGCGGGTTGGCAATCGAAATTGTGTTGTGGTTTAACCCACAGAGAGCGCTGCTGCCCGGTCTCTGGAGCGCTCCCTCATTCGCCTCTTACGACCCCCATCATCATCAATCATCATCATCATCAGCCCATACGACCCCCATGAGACGGCAGAAGTTGGGCTGCGATAGTGACACATACTTATATTCTATAAGCCGTCACCTCACGACGCAAATGTACCTAAATAATGCTGCTAAATAACTAGCTAAAGGTAGATAACATTTTTAGATGTTTTTAACGATTATAAGAGTGCCAGCTTCGCCACCTACAATATTTTTCTAAGTCTTAGATATTAGGAGAACCCATTTTTTTTAATAAAGACAGCCACGATTTTTCTTAAAAAACTTGATTAGTGTGAAATTTTCGATGAATAATGAATAAGTAGGCTTTTGATAAAAAAGACTTTGAATGGCCTCTACTGAAATAAATTTATGAAACGGTAGCAAAGTAACAATGTTAAGTCCTATTATGATACACGAAGATCCTATTTCTTCAGTTTTGCAGATCTCGAAAATGTCACCTACATACCTACTACCTGTTATTACTTGTAATTAGGTAAGTAACTTTTGTGAAGGTAAGTGAACTCATAAATGCAAAGTGTGTAAATAGTAAACTACCTAAGTTGTTACATTACCAGTTAAGAAATAATCATTATGTAGTTCTGTATCATCGAGGAATTCTGGGTTAATAACATTTAGTGCCTTTATTTATTGGTGTAAAATCTTGTGTAAAAAATGTTTTCACAGACTAGTACACCACACAACGCAACGCTCGTACGGTGAAGGACAACACCGTGATGAAACCAGCTTACTACAAGGTGCGTGAACCATACAACGGCGATGGGTTCACTCCCTGTCACGTTGAGTTAAATACGCTGGTTTAATCGTGGGCATTTGCTTCGCAAGTGCCTTTGCCTATACCGCTTTGGAATTAAAAGGCGTAAAGGATATTTAAAATTGATAATTATTACTTTCCGTTTTTATTAGTTAAATAATTTGATATCAATTTAACTGTAAATATGTGTATTACCACAGTTATTTATCAGTTACCTAAGCATAATCACCCTTACTAATAAACTCGGTGTAACTTAAACATACGTTATTACAGTTCTATTGAAACTGGTTATTGCGTATTGGACATACAACTGACAAGTGAAGTTGAGCTTGGTGTAACTGAGAAATAGTTATACAGCGTTTATTCGTTGAACCCAATCCCCAGTACCAATAAATACTTTATAACTTATACCGAAGTTATTACAGGTCTACTGAAACTGGTTACTTTATATTTGACATACAACTGACAACTTAAGCTGAGCTGGTGTAATGTCGGAATAGACAGAGAGACCGCGTATGTATAACAACAGGATGTTCCGTGCATACGAACTGTCAAATTATTCCTTCGAAATAAAAACTGAAAGTCTAAGACAGACATTAGACGATACGTTTTGAACTCAGTTTTACCACAGTCATTACTGTGATTGACAGATTTCCTATCGTCTAATATAGTGAATGATGTTTGAATTAGTATTATTAGTAGTCATTCCATAAATCATGACTGATGGAATTGAATGACGCTTGCATGAGCGTCTAATGTCTGCCTTAGATTTACTGAAGGTTTGCCTTCAATCATCAGTGCACACGACTTGACCGAAATAGTACATTTTTACAAGTTCACATTAAAATTTCACCTCCGTAATTCAAGTGGACAAGGTTTCTGCTAATCGTCAGCGCGACCTCGGCGATTTTGACATGTTTGGTTTGAGTAAAATATTTTTATTCAGCAAAGATTTGAAATCATTTACGTATTACGCACGTCAATGTAATGGATTGCATTTTGATATTGAAAAGAGTCTGAAATCCACACCATTTGCAGTAATTATACAAGTACGCCTTGGATGAGACAATGTGCCGACATGATGATGGTAGTTAAATTTATTTTATATGCAGTGCCTTAACAATAATTACGTTCTATGAGTGATAAAAACATAACAAAACTTAATTTACAATTTTGTGGAATATAAAAATAAGGTATATAAAAGTAACCATTATGATGAAACACGCGTAACATAAGTTGTGACCTATAACGAACGGCCCGCTTCTATAATATTGAATTAAATAAATTTGGTAAATGTCCTACCCCATTTTTGAATGCGCGTGTATTTCTGGGTAAGTTCGAAAATGACGGGTACCTACTGATGGAAGATCAGCGCTGATGGGATTGTTGTGTTAATCCACACCAATCCCAGTCAGTACATACATGCTGAATCAAACCGACAAAGTTTACTTGTTGCTTTCCGAGTTGTTTTTGCGTCTTATTGTCTAGTTTTCTTTATTTTGATATTGTGTACGTGTCAAATGTAAATAAATAAAAAATATGCGAATAAAAATTTACGAATACCACATACCTGAATCATGACAGTCATCAGTGAATCAATCTTGAGAAACTAAGTATATATTTTTATAAGAAACCCAATTTTCTTACCGTAAATGGTTTAGACGCCGCGCCGGCGCTTCTGGGCGTGAACTTGACACAAGTGCAGATAACCTATATCCAACTGCCAATCTACGTCAACCTTTACTGAAATCTACATAAATACGACCTTTCTTACAATAGAAGCGACATGCAACATTCAAATAGATAAACCAATGTTATTGACCTCTTGGTACTAAAACACTTCATACTCTTGAAGATCATGAAATTTGAAAAGAAGTGCTGATTGCATAGTCTTCTGCATGCAGATTGAAATCAGCCCGTATATAGAGATACTAAACAAACAGGTCGGTCGATGTAAGAGGATTTCGCGAAGGTTGTCTTTGCAATGGCCGGCGGTCGTGATCGGCCAACCTGCTCGATATTCCAAAACAATTCAGCTCCTAGACGTTTTGGCGGTAAATCTGTGTCGGACTTTGATTCTAGTTGCCGTTGAGCTACGTCTCTGGTGAAGTTTTACACTTGTTTGACCTTCGTTTGCAATGAGATTGTATTTGTGCAAAGCTCTTTTCTCAATAGTCGTGTTGATTTTATCATGACCGCAAGTGTACAATGCTCTGGATTCAGCCATTTGAAAGTATACAGAATTATTTCAATGGTTACGTCTGCTTTCAGTACAACTAATTTTGAAGGAGGGTGCATAGTATAATTGTGTACCGTTTGTAGTGTAGTTCATGTTCCTTTCACAATGTAAACAATGGCAAAGTGTCCCTTGTACAGGCTGTAGAAAAGGCAGACACTGAATGACAGAAACTTAGTTCGTTCACTAAGTCTGCGTCTACTGTTACCACAGATAATATAATAGATACTGTATGTACTTACATAACAGTAAATGTGTTCTAGGTACGTTAACGAAAGGCCTGTTTATTTTGTTACTACTCGTGCTGGTCTGGGAGTCGCTTGTTGATATTTTTTATCATGAAGTAATGATCATGAATACTTTTCCGCCACAGACTCACTGGCACATCCTTATAGTGTCCTTATCTGTCACGGGTGTCGGGGACGTGAAGCCGGGATCCATAGGCATATCGTCTGGCACTTTCTGGCGCCAGCTCCAATCCGGGTTTCTCTTTACACCGATGCCACCTTGTTGACGTTTTGGTAGCCAGAAAGCCTGGTCGAGAGAGTAGATTTGGGATATCGGGGTAATACTCCTCTTCCCCTGCGGCCATTTTTTACGACTTGACATTGTCTTGTCAACAGCACCCAAGCTGGTTAAACATCTGCTAGAACTAAATAATGTACATATAGTATTCTGTGAGAGGGTCGGAACACAATATCCCGGATACGGATTCCAAAGGCAAGTACCTACACCATTTTAGAAACCCCCATAATTCATCGAAACATTTAATTGACGTAATAACGTTGGCAGCTAGTTTTTTTTTTACTAAAATCATGTATGAAATGTAATTCACAGACTTTTATCAAAAGACAGACTCGAGCGTCGAGGTCATGAGAAATAATTAATCTACATTTTTAATGTCAAACAATTGCATTAGGGGATTCATTTCCTAGTGTTTAGGCAATCTTCATACATAATTCGATTAAAATACAGACTCAGCTCGTGACGTTACTCAACTTCTTCATACATCGTCGGGTCAATGTTTTTGAGCGTTATAACAGACCAATAACTTATTATTACGGTTTGTCGTCACTTGGTTTCTGCAAATAACCATCTAAAACACTTTCGGACTGTATGTTTGTGAATGGTTATGATTTTTTTTTGCGCATAGCTAAACTGGACCTTCTGGGAATATGGAACGTCTGGTACCAGCACAAATTGATACAAAGCACTAGTGACAAAGACACAATTATTATACTTATTTGAATTTATTGTTCGTGTTTTTTGTAAATACACTGCACTGTCTGTGCCATATTTCATTAAATAGTAAGTACTCAGCAGAATCTGAACGAAGTAAAAATTATTAAAAAAAGTTACTATTAATACTTACGTATTTTTACGTATTTTTTTGTCAATTTCTTAGTTAGCTCTTATGCGTACAAAGTCGCGAGCATAACCACATATTGTATGTAAACATCCTGAACTCTGTTACGTGTCGACAATATTTTGTTTGGTACACACACAATGAAAAAATGTACACACAAGCGCAAACTTCAGCGAGCATTATTTTGTCGTTAAAAGCTTCGTTGTAATGAAGTCAAGGGTTAATATTTTAAAGATTGCATACGTGTGTACAGAGTTTATTGTGACTTAACTTTTATGATGTAAGTCGTGTTGCTACGTATATGACTTAAATCAATTCAATACCATTCTGATTTTGGGGTCAAAAATAAAAGGTGTCATACCGTTGGCTGCAGCGCGTTAACCTGTGTGACCTTGGGAGCGACTGTAAAGCATGAAATAGACATTTTTGTTACGGTTCTAGTATTCCGTATGCGCGTTATTAAATTTTAAGCTTTTTTATGACATTTAAAACATGTTTACATCGTAACAGGGCGAGTTATTGCTGTCCAACCAACCGGGTGCCTTTTTACGTCGTATTTTTGTTTTTGTTTGCTGTCAAATATTGTTTCACACACTTTGGTAACTTTTAGGCAATATACATATACGTAATGTTATGTAGCATTATTTTTACTATAATAAAACAAGTCGCCTTCCGTTCTCTGTCCCTATGAATGCGTAAAACTACGCAACGGATTTTGATGCGGTTTTTTTGCAATGTACGGAGTGATTCCGGAGGAAGGTTTATATTTACAATACATGTATAATATTTGCGGAGAAGAACTGTAAATAATGTATATTGGCAAAACAATGTTTTCCGGGTTCATATAATTAACCATAAAGTATCTACGTTTTCGAGTTTTTTTATAAGAAAAAAATTAGGAAAAGTGTGGTCAGTTACGCAATAAGTTATTGAGTAGGTATTGAGTATTATTCTGGCTATCGGCACAATCGACACAATCGCACAAATAAGGTTACGCGAAATCAAAAGTAACTGATATGTTTTAGTATAAGTTACATTAGATGATGCCATCAATCAATGAGGCAATCAAACACGCGGTCACTTTACTAAGTATGTAACTACAAGATTATTGCGTAAGACCCTTAATACTTAACAAAGACACTGATTCTATGATCGTTGTATTGTATAAATAGGTTGTCAAACGTCAAAGGTTGTAAACACATCGTCAAACACTTGCAACAGTGTTAATTAGTCACTTACGTACCTACCAACATGTAACTAAGTACATACTAACTGTTTATTCTGTAGCTACATACAAAATTTACCACCATAAAACCAACGCATATTTTAACTCTTTGAAAACTACTTGATATTTTGTTTTCAAGATGGCGTCTACAAAATGGCGGTAGAATGGTATGACCTAACAGTTCTACAAGGAGGTTTTGGCGTGTGAGTGCTGAATATTGAATGACTATTACTTGTTATGTCCGTGTTTCTATATAACTAGTGGAGGACCCGCGATTTCATTAACGTAATTTAAGTATTGTATACAAACTATAACACTCTATATAGCGATGCGTCCCACAGGATCGGGATGAAAAGTTCTATGTTTCTCGTGATCGTAAGCTACCTCTGCACCAATTTTAAGCCTAATCGGTTCAGGCCTTCTTGATATTGTATAAACAATGTTACTAATACGACTTTCTTTTATATTTAAAGTAAACAGCGTTACTTTTTTTTAATGCTCGCTGTACATGCATTTGACCACCATCCTGCCTGATGTTTTAGCAGAGGATGTGATCTACGTGTTTTATTTATGCTTGGATTATCATAATAATTTATGGAATCGTTATCCATAAAAAGAGCGGAGTTTCGATCGACTTAAATTGGGTGCCCAACTTTTTTCATGTAGCACTGAAACAACATTGTGAATGCCATCAACCAACCACGTGGGATTAAGCGAAGTGATGCAACTGTTGTTTTTTCAACTATTACATAGTCTAGGTCATCTCAAATTGGGGATTAAAATTGCACAAATCAAGTCGGTCGACGTTCGTGCACCTGTCATAACATTATGTGAAAATAAATCTTCAGTTGGACTGATTGAGTGAATGACGATGAGTGACTGAGTATTTAATCCCCATGAGAATGAGGATTGAAGGTAGGTACCTACGTGAATGTGGGAACGTTGAGGCCACAAACGAGACAACTTTTTATGGCGTATGCTAATTGGTACTGACAGTAATAAAGGCTCAAAGATTATACAACAACAAACGTGAAGGTATTCACACAGTCTTTCTCCATGTTTAAGCGGATTGTGTGAACTTTGAAATAAAACGGAGTGACTACAAACGATAACACAGGCTAACCCTAAATTATTACCTAAATTTAAAACCAATAACTCTGCGGTTTTCATTAAGGAAATAAGTATTACCTACCCAACATATAGGATATTCTGTATAGAAAGAAAGGCGTGTTTGAAATTAGGAAATGTTTGGTTATTTTTATAAGTCGGTAAGTAGGATACTGAACATTTAGATAAAGGGTTAACTGAATGTTTAGATGTAAACTTAAAGTAATTTAACTTAATTAATTTGTTTATCAAAGTAATTCGGAATATCTCTTATTAAAGGTGTGTTTGTATTTATCGTTACTTCAACATTATTTTTAAATATATTTTTTTATGTACACATATTTCATGCCTTTTAATCCAAAAGCAGGGTAGGCAGCGGCAGCGGGGGATTTATGCGGTTATCAACACATTTTGCGATTCATTTTTATATTATAAGATGTGACCGAAGGATTCTGTGAGATTACGGTCGCCAGTATATCTATGTTTTCCTTCACTGTATGAACATTGCGTTGATATAGGCTCCGAAAAAGAATAAATGAATGAAATATTCATTTCGACATACAATACGATATACACAGTGTGCGTTACCCCAGCCAGATTTTGTCGAAAATCACATTTTTTTTAAGTAGATAATTAGAAGTCCAACTTCTTCAATTGTTGTGCTGATTTTTAAATTTGTTTTGCTTATGGTTGTTTAGTTATTTGACAAAAACAGATCTGGCTGGCGTAACGTTACCCCAGCCAGATGTTTTGTTAATTAAAGGGTTTATTGAAATAAACTTTAGGTACATAATTAGTATTCTAAACGAGGTAAATGTTGCCACAAAATTTGAATTTGTATCGTTTATGGTTTCGGAGATATTCAAAATCCTGCTGGGGTAACGTTTACGTGTTCGCTGTATCTCCGAAACGGCTAAGCGAATATGTATAATATTTTGTACACAGCTTCTATGAATTTGTTATAATTTGTTTGCCAATAAAGAAAAACAAAATAATGCACCGTTTAGAAGTATTTTAATTAAAAAAAAAACTCAAAAATATACTTTACGCTGAAATTTTACAGGTAGAAAATTGAACTAAAATACTAATTAATGATATCTTATTCAACTTTTAAATCCACAAGGAACTCAGTAAATCGGAAGCTTAAAATCTCCGGAGCGCATCGTTACGAGAACTGAATTAAATATCGTTGTAACTTAATAAATACCTACAGGATTCTAATGAAAATTTACAAACATTTGAAGGCAGTTGTAGGCTACAAAATGACGTTTCAAATAAGGCTTTAGAGCTCTTTTTTGAAGAGCTAGGAGCTATTTTTGAGTTTTTTTTTTTAATTAAAATACTTCTAAACGGGGCATTATTTTGTTTTTCTTTATTGGCAAACAAATTATAACAAATTCATAGAAGCTGTGTACAAAAAATTATACATATTCGCTTAGCCGTTTCGGAGATAGCGAACACGTAAACGTTACCCCAGCAGGATTTTGAATATCTCCGAAACCATAAACGATACAAATTCAAACATTTACCTCGTTCAGAATACTAATTATGTACCTAAAGTTTATTTCAATAAACCCTTTAATTAACAAAACATCTGGCTGGGGTAACGTTACGCCAGATCTGTTTTTGTCAAATAACTAAAAAACCATAAGCAAAACAAATTTAAAAATCAGCACAACAATTGAAGAAGTTGGACTTCTAATTATCTACTTAAAAAAAAATGTGATTTTCGACAAAATCTGGCTGGGGTAACGCACACATATACACAATAAAAAAAATAGAAATAAAAGATACAGGCAAATGAGAGATAAAAACAAAACTTATTATGTAACCTGCCTGCACTGTCATACTTGAGTGCTGTGTCTCATGATCGAAATGGGGTACCGGCTCAGCAAAATGTCAAGAGACCCATTAGTACACGTTCGGTACAGCAGCTCTCGAACCTGGAACCTTCCGATTGCAGTTCAAGTGACCGGTATTCGACACCACAGGCGTCATATTTAAATGATATTGTATATATCTTCGACTTTACACATAGGTAATCACAATTAACCCTGTATTCGGACACAAATTGTAATATGGTCTTTCTCATGTACAATTGGACCAAGAACTCTAGACGGTCCCTGCAGAAGACCGTCAAATACACCAAGGGTTTGTTGCGGTTCCTTGAGGAGCTGGGGTGGTTGGAGTAGTGCCAAACAAATCACGCCCAATAGGCGCATTGAACGTCGAGCTGCGGAAAGCTCCGTATTATCTAAATCTTACTCTCCAAAGAGGTAATCGAAAGAGTAGGTAAATAAGCTTGTTTTTGTGTTACTGTGTCTAAAGGGTAAAACGGTACCCTATTGCTAAGACCCCGGCTGTTGCTCTGTCTATCCGTCCGTCTATCACCAGGCAGTAAGTACCTCATGAACCGTAATAGATAGACAGTTGAAATTTTGACATATTGGCTATGTTAGTTATGTTAAAAAAACATGTTGTTTTTTAGATACACTCAATAACGGCAGCAGGTAGACGCTTGAAATGTTCAAAGTCCTAATATTCACTTTCAAAATAAATAATTCAATTAGTAGATAATTAATATTTACTTATTTCAGTTTTACACTTAGGGATGGCCTGTTTTTATTTCCAAAACTACGCTAATAGTACTGAACTTTTCTTCAGGTACTGATAGACATCTATTACGGTAAGTAATCACCAAGCCCTCAAACATCCCTTAACTTCGACTCTTAATAAGAATAATGATATTACGGGAATCTCCGCAAAAGCATGCCACTAACTAAGGGGTAGCTATCGCGTTGGGTTAAATGCACTTGTTGGAAACATTTTTACCAAGTTCCTCTGCGTTGACCGCTATGGGCTTAAAAGGTGTCAGTGTATTTCATATTGAAAGCTTTAGAAAGCTTGATTGCGGATGCCCGGATCATATATGTCGACGGGGCGTGGAGAACTATAGTTAGATACATGTAACATAGAGCAGTGAGAATTACTGATTAAGATAATTCTAAAGAAAAATACTAATATTTTTTAAAGTTCCCCTCGTTTTATCGGGTCTGCCATCATCAAATTCGGAGTTCCTTATATTCATAGGACCAAAATAAAAAAGGTCGAATTGAGAATGACTCCATTTTTCATCATCGTCATTAAAGTCGCTTAATAAATTTCACGATTACTTCATACTTTTGTCGACACCTTAAAAACAATACAGTCAGACCCGCGGTCTCTTCTCGTGGGTTGAATTGTATGCATATACCTAGCAGATCAGGGAGACCATGGATGTTTCCAGAAATAAGAAGCCGTCGAGTGATGCCGTAGCCTTGTGCACCATCGGGTTGCCTCAGCAATATAAAACCCGTGAACCAAGTATAACTCAGGTATGTTTTATGCTTTATGTTCCTCTCAGAATATGAGTGTAAATCGCCAGTTACACCTGAAAAAAAAATTACAGCACGTGGTATTTTTTTATGGGCACATCGGAAATCTTAGTTTTAGGATAGTTCTTTCAGTATACTACCTGAAAAATGGTATGTACCTGCAGCCTTACGATCGGGTTCAACGAGTGGTCAGGGCACCGGACCACCACTAGGGTTTAAGTCCCGTCACTACGGCTTGTCTTTTAGTGATAGAGTGGAGCTTGGGTTGTACGGCTGGATCTACTAACCAGCCATACATTAACAGTTTTTGACAGAGAGATCAGATAACCTTGTTACTATGATATTTATCAAGATTTAACCATTGATTTCCTAAACCTTTTTGTACCTACATACGTCCTTAATAGAACACTATTACGACACTAGAGAAGTCATTACACAAATAGACATAGGTAGCTACATTGTTGACGTGGGAGGTGGTATTGAATTATTTCATCCACTGCCCACTTGCGCCGGCACCTACTCCATTTGTATATTGTTATAGTACTACTCTACGTATATGTGTAATTGTGTATGTTTCCGTGGTCTGGGATATAAACAATGACAGCTACTAGCTGACCCGGCAAATGTTGATTTGCCAATGTACATTATTAACAATGTTTATCTGCCACTATATGCGTGTATTACTCATCTAACCGCACAGTAGTGCGCCAAGTTCTAGCAACACAAGTCTAAACAACACCAGTAAGTATATAAACTTCCCTAAAGAATCAGTCTATCAACTAAAGCAAACCGTATCGAAATCCGTTGCATAGTTAAGATCTAAGAATAGATAGGGACAGACAGCGGGAGGCGATTTTGTTTTATCGACCAGGAGATAGATGGGTTAAATTATGTCTCTAAATGTGAGTCTCAAAGCTGAGTAGAGGCATTTTGTAATGACCACGGTTCAGGAAGCCTATTTAACCCAACGCGACAGGAAGATCAACCCATCGCAGTTGTAGGGTTGTAGCTTTGTGGTATGTTGGTTTCATCACGATGATTTCCTTCAGTATATGAGCGTGGCTTGGTGTATATAGACTCTGAAAAAGGCCTAATAATACATGCCTAGTACAACCAGTCTTGAACCCATACCATCCGGATTACACGTCCAAGTAAACAACCACTGGGTCACAGAAGCGCCTATCCCGATCGCCATTGTCACCATCATGGGCGGAGCATCTATGAGATGACAATAAAAAGTACCAACTTGTGAGGACTACCTAGTTACTACATTAATGTATGGTAATTTTTATTAGTTGGGAGCAGGTATGCGCCACCCTTCCAGTGGACTAGCAGGGCAGACGGATACCTACCATTCCTGACCCAGTCGCCGCCGGCTATAATATTCTGAGTCATTTCTATGGAATCTCGTATACAAAATTTTCAAACATGTCACGCAACTCCACTTCAAAGTAAGTAGGTTTATTTCAATAGACAATAACGAGAAACAACAATAAATATATTCGAAAATTGTCATGATTCGACCGGTAGGTAGGCTAGGTGCAGACAGCTAGAAAAGAATAGAGAAATTCTCGTTTAAGACATTGTCCGGTCTGTTCTCAGAAACTGTTTCGCCATCTATGTCAGCTACCCTATAGACAATACCTCAATAACCATTAAAGTTAAATGCGCCGCTGCTGCCGCTGCCGCCGCCGCCGGTCGCTCAAGCTCGCGCTCTGCACTTGAAATGTGCGTGGGCTTGCATAAGGACGGCCGGAGTTAACGGCCACTAGCAACGTGATTAAAATAACAAACGCCTAATGGCCGAAATTTCAAATGCCGAATGCCAACTTGACCAAGATTTTATGTCGACTGGTTCGTCACGTAGGGCAGTTGCTACGAACTTAAACTGCATTTTCTATTTTAGTCGCGCATTCTGCTGAAGCTGGTGCAGTTCCGCGCGCAGTACAGCAGTCACACACCTATTCAAAAGGAACGTTAACGGTTCATTGAAATCGAAAGAACCTGAGAGGCTTGAGTGCTTGCACCTTAGAGGAACCTGTTCCGAGACAACACATCCCGCCGCCACCGTCGCCGCCGCCGCCGCCGTTGAAGCCGCCACCGGCGCTTGCGCAGTACTCCGCCAGCCGTTACCGCGCGTGCGCGTCCACACACATTACCTATAGCATTTCCAACTACCAACAACGATCGAGTTATCAAATAATAACTTCAGTAAGATACCTATTATCAATGAAACCAGTGTTGTTGTGCATTGTGGACATCATATTGTGAGGACTTTTAGTATGTTGTGAATGGAGTTTGGACTTGTTCCTTAGCCGGTGCCGCCATGGCGAGCTTCGAGGACCTTGCCTTCGACTGGTCCACGCTGTGCCAGGAGTGTCCTGAATGCTGGACCGCCTCAGGTTAGTGACCTGATGATGAGCACTTAAAGACCTAAGTGCTGATGTAACGCGACATATGACTCGTCGCCTGTCACAAATAGCTATGATGTGATATTTGCAGACATGTTTTTGCGGACAGTTTCCGGCTACCCGCCAATTTGACTTTTCAATAAAATAAGAGTTATCAGTAAAATATATCTATGAATACGTGCTTGTTTAATTATCGAATATGTGATAATATTTATCTATCGCATGGTAACAATTTAGTAACATGTTATAATCAATGTTTTACCTATTATCAGATGAAATATTATGTTTTTTTACAAGAGAGGTGTGTCAGGGCGGATGGTCGTAGGCGGTAGTGTGTAGGTAGTTTGTAGCTATCCGTCAAGTTACTATTGTCAACGAATTTTAAAATTCCTTTACTTAGCGGAAGTTCAAGGCTGTCCAAGTTGTAGTGGGTTATGTAGGTTACATACCTACTTAAATGAAAATATTCAATAATACGTACGTATTTTGTTGTTTTAAATTTTGTATTTTTCTTTCACAAATTAGGCCTCTAATGTTACCAATACTTTTAAAAATATAACATGTTTTTGAGATATTTCGCGTGCGTGTTTATATTTGTAATTTAAATATTATTAGTGCATGGACATGGATCTGCATATTTTCTGAGCAAAGTCAATTTTCGAACAGCGTCCTATTTATAGGTAAGGTCCGGTTTCTTTGAAGCCAGCTACTAGGAATTAAAGGTCCACTTTTCATTAAATTAATTTATTCAAAGAAACACTATAAATAATTGTGATATCAATAACAGTAGGTGCATATTTTACGTTCTTTATTTGCTTTATCTGTCAATGTCATAAGGTCAGTATAATGTGAAGTAATTACCTATGTATGGGGTATATATATTATAATTATTAACGCCGGGTTCCCTATATACTAGTTCCTATATACGTAACAGGTGACAAGACGTTACTGTCATATTTTTTTTACACAATCAAAGTTACGATCTGTCAATTTTTTACGATACGGATACTTACGGATTCAAGGTACCTACTTACCGTACGGATCGAATAATTTTTATGAAACAATTTTTGCGATAACCGCGCGCTGGGGTAAACGAGTTCTCGAGTGGAGACCGTGTCTAGGCATACGGAGTGTAGGACGCCATCAGCCAAGGTGGACTGCTGATGTGCTGATAACGTGCGTGCAATTGGAGAGGCCTATGTCCAGCAGTGGAGTGATGATATTGAAACTAGGTATTAGTTAGGTCAGGTCTACTGTTACCTCCTCCGTAATTATAAAAAAATTAAAAAGACTCATCACACGTTTTTCACTTGTGAAATGTCACTTAATTGAAGGTAACGGGAACACTGCTTAGATAATAAATTGTTTTTATTTATTTTTGTTTAGCCATTGTTTTATTTTTTTCATAATAGGCTTTATGCACCTACTTTTATTTCGGGGTAATTTAGGAAATTCGTTCATAAAAAAAAAACAAAAAAATCGCCACCTTAGTGCCAAAAGTGGTGCCATTTGAAGCTGCCATAATACCATCTTAATTTTTTCCTCATTTTTTAATGTCCAATAAGTCAACAAATATAAATATTACGGTTAAATCATAGCAGCAGAGTTGTGGATAGATGTATGATAGATATCTCTACATACTACTAATCGTTTGATCATTTGAACTCGAATGTTTCGATGGATGTTTGTTACTCTTTCACGCAAAAACTACTGAACATATTTCAATGACTCTTTATAGCTTATACATCCAAATAACATATAGGCTAAAGGCTAAGGTTTTGCTACCAGCAAATAAAACACGCACTATTTTTCCTTAAAAAACAGGATTGGTATGAAATTATCGATGGATGTGTTGTTTTTTTCTATCGGGATAGGAACTTGTAAAGCATTATCAGTGCATCAATCATCATCATCAGCCCATACTTGTCCACTGCTGGACATAGGCCTCTCCATCTGCATCTGCATCAATAAGAACACATATTTATTGACAGCGAGATTTACGAGGGATTGTGATTTTATTATTGCCTCTTTAAAAGTCTACACAACATAATTATGCAGAAATATCATCTTAAATGCTAATAAAACTTTTCATTGACCCGCGATCACAATTCACTGTGACTGCAAACTTGGAATTAAATAAATCCAGCGAAAATGTTTGTATAACAAAAGATAAACAATAAATTGTCTGATATCCCAGCAGAAGAATAGTTCATTTGTTCTTCGCAATTGTTAATTGATATTATGAAATAGTTTTACGGAGCATATCTATCCATTTTTAAATTTCTATCTTGACATTGAAAAAAATAGCAATTTTTCACAAAATAATTAATTGCCTTAATCCCGATTTGAGATAAATAGGCGTGGAGTGTGTGCGTATTATTTATAACTCCTTATTCTGAATGTTTGTTCTAATCTCGATCTGCGGTAGCGTTTAAAACATATATTTCTTTTTCTATAAAAAGAGGCATTTTGATCACAGGCCGACTGGTCTCTTCTGCACCGTTTTCTTGCGAAATCCGGTTAAAATAGTGAGGAGATAAAAATACCTATCCACTGAAGTAATGTTAACGAATTACGGCGCTCTTTGCCGACGATTTCAAGGTATTTCAAACATTCAGCAGATGCCCAGTCTCACGTACCTACTAGCGCAGTTTACTATGTACCACCAACTGGCAAAATATACTTTTAGATATTTTAGTATAGGTACCTCCATGAGCCTCTTTTACACGTGCGTTCCGAATCAGAAGAGATCAACTTAAAATTGCTTTGGCATGATCTGTTACGATGTTGTTTAGGTGGAAAATATATGTACATATGTAAACAGATATACCTATATATATTGTACCGCTATTTTCTTCGGGTAACACTTTAATTGACATACCTACTGTATTAATTTCCGTTTGATGCATGCTAAGTAAACGTTTTTATATACAGTACGTAGTTATAACTAAGCGGGATTATTTTTATTTTTATGATCATTGCGCTGCGTAAAGACGTTTCTTTAGCGAATCTAGTCGACTTAATTTTACCTGTTAGCACTGAATACTGAATATTAATATTATAAAATTTAATAGGGAACACTTGTAATTATATGGGTCGTTAAATACCTTATCTACTATATAGCAATTATATGGTAGGTGAGTTGGATTTATGTCAGTAGGAAATAAATGTATGTTTGAAAGAATAATTGTGCTAAATGGGTGCACGATAAATATAAAAACAAGTAAAACTTTTTCACACAAAACTGAAACCGCGGAAAATACAAAAAAGCAAAAATAAATCCAAATTTATATAGGATCACCTCTAGGGTGATCCCTTCTAATAATTAAATAATTTTCAAAAAAGAAAAAAAAACTGTACAAAATTAAACGTGGTCATAAAAAAAGACATATTCGTGTCGATTTGACAACCTCCCTCTGTTTTTCGTCGGTAAAAATACACATACACATTTTATACTTCCTACCTGTTAAAAAAACTTGCTCGCAAATGCCCACGTCTTGACAAGCGTATTTAAATAAGTAAACTTAAGCACATCCGTAGTAAAACTTCTATCGTCTCAAATTGTGTGTCCATGGACGTGTTAAACAAGTTTTCCTGCAGCTTCTCATTAACAAATAACTTAAGAAAGTACATATGAATACAGAGAAAAGAATTGACTTCTAAATACAAAATATTAAGACCTATACGGTGCGAATAATAAACGCGGTATAACTTTTCACAAGTTACACCGAGATTAACTCAACTTGTCAGTTGTATGTCAAATACGGAATAACCATTTTCAATAGAACTGGTACAACTTAGGTTTAAGTTAAACGGAGTTTAAGAAGGGTGTTGTGGTTTTGTCAATGTATACCAATGTAAGAACTTGCAAAAAGGAACCACACGGAAAGCACCAGCTTTAAACAAAAATCATCACAATCCGTTCAACATGCGATCGAAAGAGTCGGTAACAAATAAGTATATTTTGATGTGTATAGGGGAATTGTGAACCTCCTTCCTTTTTTAAAGTCGGTAAAAAGAATCTCGTTGGTACAACACTTGTAGAATTCGAGCCCAACGACCTTTGAATTGCTAGCGGCTAGGTCAGTAGGTAATAGGTAAAGTATGTAGGAGTGTTTTGTATTAGTGTAGTGGTTCCGTATAAACTATGCATATTTTACTCGGGCTTAACTTTCTAAACGTTACTTTGAGTTTTACCGTTTTTTTTAAATAAGCTTTATTTTATACTAGCAAAATAAGTATACAATTTATTGCAGTACATTTGACTTCGTGGTCGATGTTTTGACTTCAGCGCAGGAGGTTATAGCATCGAAATCATAAGCAGCGCGTTAGTTAGGATACTTTATATTAATACTGTTGTCTAGATAACTAGGTGTGCGACATAGAAAAATATGATTACTATCATTGTACGATGTGCAGCTATAGTTAGTCTAAATGACATACTTATGTCTCTTTTTTCTATAGCGGTTAACGGTACGTTAAATAATAACGATATGGGCGTTTGTTAGCATCGTTATTTGAAAAAAAAAGTAAAACCTTCGGTTCATAGCGTTCGGTCGCGTTATGAAAATTACTACCTTGTTTCTATAGCAGGCAAAGGGAATCAATGATTTCAGTATTATTTTAGTTGGGAAAAAGGAACGAAGGAAGCGGTTTCGATACAGTATGCTTCGGGCAGAATGCTTGTTTTACTGCCTGAGTTATTTGTTTATTCGTCCACTGCTGAACATAGGTATTTCCAGTTGCATGCCGCATTGTTTTCGGCTTCTCGCATCCAGCTTCTGCCAGTCATCTTGCGCATATCATCAGTTCATCTTACCTGAGAGCGCAGTACACTCCGTTTGCTGAAACGCTTGTTCATAGTGATTAAAAAAAAAAAAAAAAAAAAAAA
>SJJU01004578.1:0-30776 GCA_012932125.1 Conopomorpha cramerella | reverse complement strand
CACCCTAGTCCAACTTTTCCCGCTATGGGGGTCGTAAGAGACGACCGAGGGAACCCTCCAGAGAACGGGCAGCAGCGCTCTTTGTGAGTTAAACCACAACACCACTGCGATCGCCAACCCGCCTGCCAAGCGTGGCGATTACTGGCAATTCATCCCAAATGACGGATCTCATTGGGGGAGGCCCTCGTCCAGCAGTGGACGTTATGTGGCTGATGATGATTTGTTCTAACTGTGCGATATGTCACCTTGCCAATCTATTTTGATGAAAACTTTACAGCTCGGATGGCTTCTCGCGCCTTTCGAGTAGCTTCCTCTTTCATTCTATATCTTCGTTCTTTTTCTGCCAAACCAACAACACTATCATGTTGCAAAGCATTTTTAACTGTAGATTTTGCAAATAATTTGCTCAAAACATAATCATCATCATTTGTATTCATTTCTTCTTGATTTTTATGATCATCTTGGGATTTTTTGCATTTCTTTATTTTAACTTTTTTTGTTACTTTCCTTTTTTTAGATTCGGACTGAGACAACTTTCTTTTTCTTGATTCACATTCTACTGGTAGTTCTGTGGTTGCTGCATTCCCTAGTGGCACTTCTGCATTATTGACATTGTCTGTTTCTTCACAATGTTCTTCTGTTTCTTGTGCTTTCAGAACTTTATCTACAAAGTTTTGTTCGTAATTCGGCTTCACATGCATATTTACTATGTCAAGTTCGGAAAGTACTGCCTCAAATGGAACATTGGTTACTTGGTCATCTAGTAAATTAATTTCAGGTTCTTCAACTTTGGGAGGGTTAAGTAGCAATTCTCTTTTCCTCTTATATGTTTCTCTTGGATCATCTAGTTTTGATGTAGATGGTTTCGGCTCACGTGTGGCCTGTGAAATTTTTTTGCTTATTTCTCGGGCCCTTTTTCTCATTTCTTGCAACTTCTTTTTTTTTATATCATCTTCTTTTTCTTTAACTTTGTTCAATTCCACTTTTGAATGTTTAAACAATGAAGATGTTTCTGTGTCACCATCACAATTAAGGTCTTCTAAAGTAAAGAGTCCTTGTAGTGTACTTGTAGTTATAAAATTTTTTTGGTTTGGGTCAACCAACACTTTGTTGCTTAAAAGGTGTTTAAAGACTTGTCTCTGATATATCTTTTCTTCTACGGTGCCTGCAGATATAAGTCTGTATACAGTTACATTCCTCTGCTGTCCGATTCTCCAGGCTCTTTCTTTGGCTTGACTGTCAGTGGCAGGATTCCAATCTGGATCATATATTATAACTCTGTCAGCTCCAGTCAAGTTGACTCCTAAGCCACCAACTCGTGTGGTTGCTAGAAATACTAGATATTCTGAATTTTCATTGAATGTTTTTATAAGCCCTTGCCTTTGCCCCACACTTACACTGCCATCCATTCTCAAATATTTAAAGTTTTGTTGTATTAAGTATTGCTCAATTATGCAAATCATGGCTCTTGATTGTGAGAATATTAGAGCCCTATGTCCTTGTTTATGCCATATTTTGAGAAGAGAGTGTACAACACTCATTTTTCCTGACCTTTTCCAGTATCCAAATGTTTCTTCATTTATTTGCTCATGTTCTTCCTGCGCTTCATACAAGTAAAGGTCTGGATGATTACAAATTTTTCTCAATGTTGACAGTGCAACTAAAATTCTAGCACGAAGTGGATCTCCAAACCTGCTTTCTTTGTCCAATATACTTCTAACAGTGCTGCTCATTAGATAACCCATGTAAAGGTCTCTTTGTTCTTGGGAAAGTACACAGAATAAAACTTGCTCATTCTTTTCTGGAAGATTAATATGTTCTTGCACTTCCAACTTTGTTCTTCTTAGCATATATGGTGTGATCATATCTTTAAGAGCTTTCGCAATTTCTAAAGCTGTTGCTTCTTGAATCTCTGTAGCATTTGCATATCCACCTTGAGTTATTGGTACCGCAAAGTGATCCATAAAAGCATTGTGCGTGCCAAGCAGACCTGGTCTCATGAAATCAAAAAGTGACCAAAGTTCTTGCAAACTATTCTGCATAGGGGATCCAGTGATCAATAGTCTATGAGGAGTCTCAAACTTTTTAATCAATTTACTGATTTGTGTGTCTGGATTACGTATTTTGTGACCTTCATCTAAGATTACATAATGCCATTTGCGAGCAATTAAATCTTTATGATATTTAACAATGCCAGCATAAGTTACAAGTAATATTCCATGAGCATCATGTATGTCCCTTATCAACTTATAATGAGTTCCGGCAAAGGATCCCGAATTGTGTAATACAGCTACCCTTAAAATTGGATACCAATATTGAAAATGTGAAACCCACTGGTATATAACAGTAGCAGGAGCTACAATTATAGACGGCCCGAGACCACCCCATTTGCCTGTATCTGTTTTGGACAAACCTACAAGGAATGCTATAATTTGGACAGTTTTACCTAAACCCATCTCATCACCCAACAGTCCACCAGATTCTGTCCTGTGCAGTTCCCAGAGCCATTTAACACCAATCCTTTGATACCGGTAAAGCTGTTTCCAAATGTACATTGGTATACATAGACCACTTTGTAATTCATGGTTGATATCAGTATCTTTGTTGCCATCAAGAATGTATTGTATGTCAGCTGACATAATACCATCATATTTTCCAGATTTTGCAGCTTCAACATTATCTCTCCAAATTAAAATTCTTTCATTGTAGCAATTTACATTCCCATCATCAACAATTTTTTTCACATTTTGTTTTGACTTCATACATTTTGGGATATGTACTGTTTCTATTTCATCACTGTCGTCATCTGTGATAGCAAAATCTGAATCATCATGTTTAGCGTTTGTAGATTTAGTATTCGATCGAGATTTTCTATCGTCTTTATGTTTTTTTTTAGTAACAAACTTATCTTGTTTCTTTGACAAAATCTCTGCGGCATTTTTGCTCTTCTCAGAGACTTCTGGGTCTGTTTTGCTTTTCAGTTGAGTCCGCTTCTGTTGCAAAGCTAATTGTGTTTCAAGGTATTTATTTATATCAACCATTTAGTTTACAGTATTACCAAGAAAAGTACACAACCAAACGCACTATACGCAACAAATAAACAAAACAAAAGTTTTTTTTTTCAAAAGTACAGTAGGGTGACAATGTTGTGATTATATAGTGTGGGAACCGGGAAATCCCAGTGGGTAAATATCCAGTGATTTGGTGTTGGTGGTAAATTATAAATGATGAAATTAATAAGTCTACACTAATAGGTAAAACGTTTTTCGCTTACGTGTTTTACAGTTTTAAGTACTTAAAAACATGAAAATAATTTATTCGAAACGAAGACAAACTCAAGTTCAAGAGCCGGAGCCACAAAGTGAAAAATACATATTATTTATGTCAGTCAACTGTCAGTTCAGTTTGTCACACCGATTTCGGGCGCACGTGTTGTCTGTCGTTGTATTTTTGTAAAGATAGAACTTGAACTTGGAAAGGACTATTTTGTGTGAATCCTCAGGTATGGTATTATCCTCCTAATAAGCATTCATTTCCCAAATTCCGTTCACGTACTAAATGGCCACATACCCTAGGCTATTTATTATATTGACTATTTCTTTGCCATCTTTGTTTTTATTAAATACAGTACATAGTATCACGGCATATTATTACACCTGAAGTACATGCAGGCAGATAGGCCATGTAGCTAAATGACTTAGATCATCAAATCGCTATTAATCATACGCTCACAAAGATTATGAACAATTTCACTATCATTCAGTATTTTTAAGGTTACTTACCATTCACAGAGATGCAGAAAACCAAGAGAAAAAATGTTGAAAGTGATTCTTCTCCAGCAAAGAAAAAGAAAGTACAGTTTGCAAAGACAGACAATAGTGATGACGGTGTTAAAACAGAAAAAATGCAAAAAGATGGTTCCAGCGGTAAAAGATCTTTTCAAAAAGACAAAATGAATGCCAAGGGGAAACCATCTTTCAATAAAGGAAAACCAGCTTTCTCGAATGGGAAAGCAAAATTTGAGAAAGGATCTAAAAATAAAGATCCAAAATCAACAGAAAAACCAGTATGGTCAGAGTTAAAAAAGGAAAAGAAGGAATTAAGAATTATCAGAAGGAAAGCTAAAGCAACTAATGAAGTTTTTGAAATTTCACACAAGGCAAAGTTGTTGTCTGCACAAATTCAAAGGTGATTATTATGACCTGTGACAACTAAACTGTGCAAAGTTTGCATTTGTTTTTTACTGCTAATAATATGGGATTTTTTTCAGGAAAGTTGTAAAGTCAGACTTCAGGGATAATGCATGCAAAGAACTCCATACAATGCTAAAAGGCCAGTATAAGTCCATTGCTCTGTCTCATGACCTCAGCAGGGTCATCCAGGTGCTACTGAAGCACAGCGCTGAAGAAATAAGAAATGAAATCACTATGGAGCTTTTGGATATAATGGTACAAATGGTACAGTCGAAATATGCTCACCATGCCGTAAAAAGGATACTAAAGTATGGGTCAGATGCTATAAGACATAATGTCATCAAGCAGTTCTTTGGGCATATAGTGACACTAGCTGCTCATACTATAAGTGCACCAGTTCTAGATTATGCATATGGTGAGTTTGCATCTCAAACAGAGAAACTACACATGCAACAGGAGTTCTACGGTGAAATATATAAGAATGTAAGTACCTATTTTCATTATATTATCTTTGTATGTGGATAAAAAAGTATCTCTATTTTTCTTGGTGACAACACATCACATGAAAAGCTGCACCAAATTTCTTAATTATGCTTTCTTCTTGTGATATATATTTAATTATTTCAATTAAGAAAATATTAAACCAATATTAATTCTGATAATTAGTGACAACAACAAGAGAGAAGAACATTTGTTGGGTTTGTTATGAATTAAATCTATAATACAACACATTTCCCCGGATTGTCACCTGTATATTGTGTGTCAATTATAATTATGTTATATTTATAGTTTAAACTGGGGGCTAATTTCACACAATACCTGGTTTAGACTGTTCATATGCTAAAGTGAATTTCTTTAAAAAATAATTTACATTGCTTTTTTATTATCTCTTTGCAGACAAAGGACAATTCAGTGAAAACATTGAGTGATGCTTATAAAGGGAGTCCAGAAATGAAGGGTGCAATTCTATCATCCTGTAAAGCAAATATTCAGCGCATTTTAGATAAAAACTTGCATGACAGCGAGTAAGTGATTGTTTGTATTAGAATGTTGCAAACATTTTATTGAATACTAGTTGATGCAACAATGCATCCACATATTTACAGATTTTTTGCATAGTGCTGCAATGTGTAATTCTAAATTAGTGAGAGTTTAATTAAGAAGTTCTCTTTTTTTATATAAATATGTTAGGATTGACCTTTCTAATTCATTCACGCAAAAGCTACTGAACATTTTGAATTAAAGTTTACAATAATATAGCTTATACATTGCAATAAAACAGGCTCATTCTCCCCATATTTTACCACAGAAATTGGATAAACTAACAAGTACCTGTGCCCCTGATAAGTCTAACAAGTACCTGTGCCCCTGATAAGTAGTTCTACTAGTTCACCATTTAAACTTTTTTTCCAGACTGCTTCACTCAGTGTTGTATGACTACATCCGTGAATGTAGTGCAGAGGAGCGTGTTGAACTAATCACAACACTCAGTCCTCTAATTGTACCGCTCAGCAACTCGCTACCTGGTGTCAATACAGCAAGCATTTGTGTGTGGCAAGGTACTAATAAGGACAAGAAGGTAATTATTGCAAAAGGAATGTGCTAAGTGTACTGAAATGTATTCCAGCCTAACCTTTTCCCCTATCCTTATTAAGACTGACACCTGTATACTAACTTTCAGCTATTCTTATAGCAGGTCTCAGTTCACCCAAATACCAATTCAAATACCTCTCTTTCGACTCTTCAACATATTCATATAACACTAGCTGTCCCGGCAAACATTTGTTTTGCCATAATAAGTTGCCTTTGTACCCCGTGTATTGGGAGAAATACAACTGGCAGGTGGATAAAAAATAGATAGTAGCCGATTCTCAGACCTACGGAATACGCATATAAAATTTGGTGAAAATCGGTAAAGCCGTTTCGGAGGAGTATGGCAACGAAAACTGTGACACGAGAATTTTATATATTAGATATTCCCACACATCTCTTCACAAATGCTTTACAGATCAATTGGATAGTTCCTACACATAATTTTATACTCTGCTCTCAATCAAATTAAGTGTATATTTTACGATTTGAACTATTAACTGTTCGTATTCAATTTTCAGTTTAATTTACATAGTAATAAAGTGTCATATTATGTAACATTAATTAATTTCCTTTAATTTTTCAGAGTATTCTTAAAGTAGTGAAGGAGCATGCAGTGTCACTGAGCAAACACAAAACCGGGTACAGACTCTTACTGGCAATATTTGATTCTGTAGATGATACTGTGCTGGTAAAGAAGGCCATTGTCTCAACCTTGGTTGCTAATATCAAAGAAATAGTACAGGATCATTGGGGAAAAATGGTAAGATAACATTAGGAGTGGGTATGGTTCTTTTCAAAGTAAAAATAAAATAAATAAATACACTTCACGCCTTTAATCCCAAAGAGGGGTAGGCAGAGGCACTTGCTAAAGCGCAAGTACCCACAGTTCACCAAGCGTATTTGACCCAGACGTGACAGGGGGTGAGCCCATCGCCGTTATAGGGTTCACACACCTTGTGGTGTGCGGGTTTCAAAACGATGTTGTCCTTCACCGTACGAGCGTTGCGTTGCGTACATAGCCTCTGAAAAAAGAGTCCCATTGGTACACGTCCAGTAGCCGGACTCGAACCCGGGACCTCCCGGTTACAAGTCAAGTGTCCGACCAACTAGACCACAGACGTCGTTGTTGTTTCAAAGTACTGTTGATTTTTTTCAGTTTGTAGACAGCATGTGAAGTCATCGCTCTTGTGTAATGTCATTCCTAAAGTCGTCAGCTCGCTTCAGAATACCACCTTTTTAAAAGACAAAACAATTGGAATATTGCAGAATTTTCTGAATTCTACTTATTTATGTTTTCCCCACCAAACAAGTCAAAGTTCACATTACAATACATATATGCCAGGCTGAGTACCAGTAATATTTAATAATAATTATTTTTTTGCAATATAGTGTTTTTCTTATTTCCAGACACTGCATTGGCTAGTGAAGCCAAATGATACTGCTGCATTTCATCCAAGCTTCCTTAAGTTTTTAAAAGAAGGAATGAACAGTGGAACATCAAAAAAAGATGCAGAAATTCGAGTGACAGAACTCCGTGAAGCAATTTTACCAACATTACTCAAGGAAATAGAAGAAAATGCAGAGTTCTGGATGAGTGATCCAACAATAGCACTCTTGACTACAGCTATTTTATCGATAAGTAAGCTTCCTTTGCAGCTAGTTCCAAGCCAGTAGTTTGGCTCCCAAATCCTCAACAGCAGAGGGTACAATTAATAATTAATAGGATTTTTCTTAAACTTAATATAGGGGGATCCTGGAAACATATTGTAATTGAGATTTAATGATAAAAATAAATAATTTTGAATTAGGATAATGTTTGGCAAATCTATGGGATTGGCCATCAGAGTTTAATATTGATGTTGTTAATCTCCAGGACTCAAGATTTCACTTGTCGTATAGCTTGGACAACTTCACTAAATGTGGAACTCCTCTAAAAGGAGGGGATAATCAACGTATCAGCCCCCTAGCAAAGTGCTCCAAGAAAGACAAGACATACCAGGCAATGCGATTAGTTGAAACCAGCTAAGTCGCACCATGTGTTACATAGCAGCTAATCACAACGCGTATTTGTTCTATATCTTGTTTTTCTTGACGCACTTGCTAGGGCTGCATGAGGGTTTTGAGGCCGCTCAGCCTAGCATTCCCCTGTGAAGTTCCCTGAGAAGTGCACTCCTTACTTTCCCAGCAGAAGCAGAGAGCACTGAACTTGCTCATCAGTGGTTTTGGTACTTTGGTATTTTTGTTCTTCCACTGAGCCTTTGTTGAACAATATAGTATTCTTATATTGTGTCTTAAAAATGCGTTACAACTCAATTTCCATGTATGATCTGGACAGCTATCTCATTAGGTTTAAATTTTGTTACAGGTAGTACAGTAGACATACAAAAGGCATTATCAAAAGCCGTATGTCGGCCAGATTGGCACATAACAAAGGACGGTAAAGAAGTGCTGGCTATAGAAGATGCTGGTATGCACATGTGCCTAAAGAAATTAGCATCTTTGGACAAGGAACGCCCAGAGGTCAGTTTGGGTGAACATATTGCTGAAGATGTAAATGTTGACACGGTAAGTGAAACACTCTTTACGTTATACCATTCTTATGATTTCTTTCAGATATTAATATCTGAAGACTTGTGGAGGTTTTGTGCCCATGCTGAAATATGTTAGTATTCAGACAACTGAAAATACAGTTCATTTAAATATTAAAAAACCATATAAATTATTAATTTAAAAAAACATGCCCTTTCATTTGATGCCCCACATATGTGTGCGTTACCCCAGCCAGATTTTGTCGAAAATCACATTTTTTTTAAGTAGATAATTAGAAGTCCAACTTCTTCAATTGTTGTGCTGATTTTTAAATTTGTTTTGCTTATGGTTTTTTAGTTATTTGACAAAAACAGATCTGGCTGGCGTAACGTTACCCCAGCCAGATGTTTTGTTAATTAAAGGGTTTATTGAAATAAACTTTAGGTACATAATTAGTATTCTGAACGAGGTAAATGTTGCCACAAAATTTGAATTTGTATCGTTTATGGTTTCGGAGATATTCAAAATCCTGCTGGGGTAACGTTTACGTGTTCGCTGTATCTCCGAAACGGCTAAGCGAATATGTATAATTTTTTGTACACAGCTTCTATGAATTTGTTATAATTTGTTTGCCAATAAAGAAAAACAAAATAATGCACCGTTTGGAAGTATTTTAATTAAAAAAAAAACTCAAAAATAGCTCCTAGCTCTTCAAAAAAGAGCTCTAAAGCCTTATTTGAAACGTCATTTTGTAGCTTACAACTGCCTTCAAATGTTTGTAAATTTTCATTAGAATCCTGTAGGTATTTATTAAGTTACAACGATATTTAATTCAGTTCTCGTAACGATGCGCTCCGGAGATTTTAAGCCTCCGATTTACTGAGTTCCTTGTGGATTTAAAAGTTGAATAAGATATCATTAATTAGTATTTTAGTTCAATTTTCTACCTGTAAAATTTCAGCGTAATACGATTTGTAATTACTGAGATAATTAAAAGAAAGACATTAGGTAGTGCATGATCATGGCAACCCGACCAAGTATAGATGGTTACGAAAAAGCGGCCGCGTAGTACTTTATGCCTACCTTTTAAAACGTATAGTATAATAACGCTACATGCTCAATACAGTCGCGTACAGAATTAAACTATTCAGCCTATAGCATAGTATATGTCTTGAAGTACAATGTGATTTAATTTAGTTTTAATAATGATCTGTGATTTTAATAATAAAACTATTTTTATAAGAATACTAGCCAGCCAGTCATCGTAATGTGCTCTTAAAATAATAATGTCAGTCAATAATTTATTATGTGATTGTTAGTTCATGATTTGAAAATCAATGTTAATCTTTTTGAAGTTAATTTATAATTATGTTGAGCCAATGAACATTTATTATGCTGCTATAAGAAAATATATAACTAAATTAAAGTGTTTAGGTACTTCGCATTTTTCTTTGTAAGTTTATAAGACATGATTTGTAAATAAAAATACTCAAATTAAGATGATATTGTTTTCGTTTTACACTTCTGTACGTAACTGTACTTTACGTTTAAAACTATCCTATTAATTTCAAAAGTTAGTATAAAGTACTACGTGGCCGCTTTTTCGTAACCATCTATACTTGGTCGGGTTGCCATGATCATGCACTACCTAATGTCTTTCTTTTAATTATCTCGGTAATTACAAATCGTATTACGCTGAAATTTTACAGGTAGAAAATTGAACTAAAATACTAATTAATGATATCTTATTCAACTTTTAAATCCACAAGGAACTCAGTAAATCGGAGGCTTAAAATCTCCGGAGCGCATCGTTACGAGAACTGAATTAAATATCGTTGTAACTTAATAAATACCTACAGGATTCTAATGAAAATTTACAAACATTTGAAGGCAGTTGTAAGCTACAAAATGACGTTTCAAATAAGGCTTTAGAGCTCTTTTTTGAAGAGCTAGGAGCTATTTTTGAGTTTTTTTTTTTAATTAAAATACTTCTAAACGGTGCATTATTTTGTTTTTCTTTATTGGCAAACAAATTATAACAAATTCATAGAAGCTGTGTACAAAAAATTATACATATTCGCTTAGCCGTTTCGGAGATACAGCGAACACGTAAACGTTACCCCAGCAGGATTTTGAATATCTCCGAAACCATAAACGATACAAATTCAAATTTTGTGGCAACATTTACCTCGTTCAGAATACTAATTATGTACCTAAAGTTTATTTCAATAAACCCTTTAATTAACAAAACATCTGGCTGGGGTAACGTTACGCCAGCCAGATCTGTTTTTGTCAAATAACTAAAAAACCATAAGCAAAACAAATTTAAAAATCAGCACAACAATTGAAGAAGTTGGACTTCTAATTATCTACTTAAAAAAAAATGTGATTTTCGACAAAATCTGGCTGGGGTAACGCACACCCCACATATTTACTAAGTTTTTACACCCATAAGTTTTGATTGTGTGAACCGATAACAATCAAACATAGCTAAGAACATGCTCGATCAAATCAGCTTTTAAACAAAAAAAAAATACAGACTGACTCGTCAACCCCCCTTTTTACGTCGGAGTTAAAATTAAATTCCCTCCGACACCGCCGCAGTCCAACCGAGGGGACTTCAGTCGGTTAGACAGTGATATAATTCAGTCAATCACTCCATAACAATGATCCCCTTTGACATATCAAAGTTGTTTTGTCTACTACTATAACTGGACGTAGTTACACAGAAAGGACTGAATCCACATTTTGTCCGAAATTGAGTTAGCTATACCAGGCATGTTAAACTAAGACATATCCATTAAAAAAACATTTACACAAAAAACTTCACTACAACCTATTTTTGATGTACCCTGATTCAATCCACATGTATGGCGGGTCAATAGCACATCCAACTTTAAAGCTCAATATCTCCAAAGTAACTTTTTGTGGATTGAGTCCTTTCTGTGCAACTACGTCCAACTAATAGTCTTTTAATTTCTTTTCCAGTTAAAATCTTGGCTGCCAACTAATAGGGGGTGCTTCTTCTTAGTTAAATTGATAGAGAGTAATCAAGGAAATGTAGTGAAGAAGTTACAAGTTAAAATAAAGTCTGCCTCCAACATCTTGAAACAACAAAAAACTCCTGGAGCAAAACTGTTACTTGAAAAAGTGAAATAAATAAAATATATTCAGTGTATACAGAAAATACTTTCTTTTATTTGACATACACAGTTCTTAACAAACATTGAGTTGATCTATCTATTTCTACTGATATTTCCCCTTTAAAATTTAAATGGACAGGTCACATCTGAACTATATATGGCATTTGGCAATGACAAATGACAGACAAATCCCATCAAACCCATGATCACACACATCAGGTTGGTGCTGGGCGTGTTCACAGGATTGATGCGATTGCTTTGTCCCAGTGACCCTGTTGTCAAATGTAATGGATCATCTTCAAAATCAGGACAAAAATTTCCCATCTGACGCGTCACAGGCAGATGGAAATAAACCAGATTGGCTAAGCCATACCATACACTTGCATATACACGCGGGGATACTTTTATTGGAACTTTTTGGGAACCAGTCTTTGCGTATTCTTTACAGTACCTAAATAAAAGAAGATAAGTCCTAAAATTAAGAAAAAATATAAGCTTTAAATTTGGCAGAGAAGACAGACATT
The DNA here is from genome assembly GCA_012932125.1 of Conopomorpha cramerella. Classification (NCBI taxonomy): domain Eukaryota; kingdom Metazoa; phylum Arthropoda; class Insecta; order Lepidoptera; family Gracillariidae; genus Conopomorpha; species Conopomorpha cramerella. The sequence continues at coordinate 18,794 of SJJU01004578.1, read as the reverse complement.
TCTGCATCAGATCCAAGTTACCCGGCAAACAAAGTAGGCCCAAGTTTCAGGACAGTGAGCTAGCTAGTGTCGGATCTCCTCTCCACACATGCTCCTTTCATAGGTAATATGTTAAGTCTTAGATCATGATTTTTTTATTTCTGAATAAAATCCTAGCATACCTAAATGTGGTACATCTGTGACATCTGCATCATGAAAACAGTTGTCTGAACAAAATGCGCTCATATTTGTATTAGTTAGGCCTTTGACGATAATTTAGAATAAAAAATATGTAGATGAGGTGGCTAGAAAAAAAATGTTTCGAGGAATTATACTTGTAGTAGTACATCATTATTCAGTTAAGGGTTAAAATTGTTTGTATGCCCTTCTGGGAGAAAGCTCTACTGAAGGCACACTCCATTGGCCTTTATAAGTATGTTTACTGAATAGAACAAGGAAAGCATTGACACCTGCTGAAATGTACTCAATAGGATCTACAAAAATAGTAGACTTCAGCTTAATTCATAACAAACTAACAGACAATTTCCAATTTAAAAGCCATGTGTGAATTTGTTCATTGTTAATTGCATTCATTGTATTTCTTAGGCTATTGTTAGATATACCAAGGGGTTTTTTTTGTTTTAAGTGGACTGGGCTATTATTGTATCCAAATATTTCAAAATGATGTAGAATTATAAAATACTACTCTCTCCGCACTCTTACATGCTAACTACAGATATTATATGTACATAAGTAAGAATTATTTTTATCACTATAACCAAATTTTCGCTACCTCTTTTTCACATACAGTAGGTATCAATTCTATAGTCTTTTTCAATAGCTCGTCTTGAATATCTTGTATTGACCTGAAACAAAGAAGTATAAGTTTTTGAGTTTATAGTAAAAAATATAATACATGGTTTATCTATATTGTAAATAAAACTTAGTCCTAACTGTTTCACAATGAATTATCAATACCCAGCCCAAACCCTTAACCCTAAAAATTTTGCCCAATTATTCATTTTATGATGTTTACATGAGATAAGAGAAGATCTCTCAAAATAAATCCCCTAAGGAGGTAAAAAGGGGGCTAGAAGTTTATATGAGAAAAATATTAATTTTGGAATATTCTAAAACTGTGGTAATATTTTTTACATACATACATACACTTCACGCCTGTCTCCCAGAGGGGTAGGCAGAGACTACAGATCTCCATTTGTCACGGTCCTGACATACCCCTTCGCTTCATCTACATTCATACATCTTTTCATACATGACCTCCGGTTTCGAGTACTTTTCACGCCACCTTTGGTCAGGACATCACCAATCTGGTCTTTATATGTCCTTCTGGGGCGACCTCTACTCACCCGGCCCATTACATATTTGAGTGAGTTATTTAGACTTCACTTTTGTAACATGTAGACAAACAATACAAATATTTACCGCCTTCAATATGGACTGCTTGAAGTTAGTAATTTCATTGACATTTGTCCCCCTAGTACAACTAGCGCCACCTGTCATAACTAAGAGTAACAGGGGCCCTGAAAATTCCCCATTAAAGGATGGCAGTGTATATAGGTAGTATGTGATGTTTTGCAAAGTGTAGTCAAAAGTATGAGTCAGATTTATTTTAATCATATTGTCACATGCACGGAGATTGTGATTTTTGGAGGATAAGTGTCATTTACCCTGTTGGCACTCTTATCCTTGCACATCTGGCTCTCTGTTAAATTGTTTCTTGCTCTCTGTTAATTTACCTATAATATACTTTATACAAACCTGTTTACTACCACTTCCTCCCAGTCACTTTCTCTTAATGTTTTGAATACTTCATTGACTTTTTTTTGAAAAGCAGGAACTTCATACCTTAAAAAAGAGAGTACAGAGTTTATTGTAAAAAAAATATTACAAATTGTGGTTTTTAATCTTTAATCTTATATGAGAGGTAGACATTACAGACTTAATACCCTTATGCATGCATCCCACCTGTCTTGTATTGATCTTGATAATTTCTATTATCTATTTACAGTATGGAAAATTGTGCTAAGTAGCACATTACTTTATTTAATGTTTTATCATTTTCAATCAATTAACTTTTCTTGAAATGTGCCAAAGACAAAGCAGTAGGTATAACTTTTTCATTTTATAAGGGGTTTAATGTATATTGTTTTTAGTGAATGCTTATGTAACTATTTTTATACATATAGATTTAGTTTTAGTTCTTTCTGGATAACACTGTTACCATACCTTTCATCACCATAACCATCCCTCTCTTGGATAGAATTTTCATTCATTGTAAGGTAAAATACTCTATCAGGTTTTGGTAGCCCTATGTCAGAAGACTTGCACCATTGCAAATCCAGTCCTGAAAAGGAAGCGACAGAAAATATTAAAAAAAAACTTTTTAATGTAGTCAGTAAGTAGTAGTCATTCCTAACATTTTTTTTATTGCTATGAACAAACATTTGATCACCATCCTGCCTGATGTTAAGCAGCAATGTGGTTTACCATGGACATACCACACACTCATATCATCGGTGATATTCTGAAAACGCAGAAGTAACAGTATTTAAAACCGCGTAAGGTAGGTGCAGTGAATTTTACAGGAACGAGGAAAAACATGATATTAACTAAACCACATGACTTTCTATTCTTTATATCTGTAAATTGTCACATGATTCTATTCTTCCTGGTATAGTAAGCATCAGTTATGTTAAATGTGTATTAATTAATTAGTAAATATTGATTTTGCTAGTTTTGTAAATACGCGGTTTTAAACACTGTTAGTTCCGCGGTTTCAGAATATCACCGACGATATGTCCATAATCCTTAAAAAGGGGTGGATAGAACCTTAACTTTGGCAACACAATTTAGTATAATAAGGTGTTAAGAATTTCAATATGGGCCTGGGACAAATTAAATATATAAATATATTTTCACAACAACACACACATTGCCTTCATCCCATATTAAGTAGCTAAAGCACTTGTGTTATGGAAATCAGACAAAGAGATATATTTACTTATATATATATTTTTTTTTCATTTTAATACATACTTATATAAATAAAACACCCAGACACATCCAACAAGTACTTAAAAGCTCATCACCTAAATACCTGCCAGTGGTGGGAATCGAACCCATGGCCCTATGGAGCAGAGGCAGACATGCTGACCACTACACCAACGGGCCGGCGGCATTGCTAGCTCATAGCCTGAACATAAATCTCCAGCAACAACATGCCAGGAAGAAAGGCAGACACATTGTTTTTACATTCAGGTCAGTACTGGGATACCTGAATAATTTGGAAAACATTTTCTTTAAGAGGAACCCTACATACCGCCTAATTACATGAGCTTGTGCTTATCTATTTTTTTTTTTTTCAAGATACCCAAACATATGAACATTTAATAACATTATAATTTTTTATGAATTTCGTACCCTTAGCAGCTGAATAAGCCACACCAGAATAGCAGTACCTATCGAGAATTAATGTCACTCCTGATTCAAGCTTTTCCCTCAACATGGCTTCATTCTCCCAGCGATTAGCTGAGAACAGTAAATGAATTGCTTCATCTGAAAGGTTATTCTGAAAAAAAAAATACAATTATTATGTGAACTAATCAGATAACAAGGTTTTTATTTTGTTTTTCATTCAAATAACAAAGAAGTTTCTGTTTAAACTACACAGCATAAATTTTACATCAAAAGATAGTGTTGTTCATGTATGCCTCTAATGTAAATAATATGAGTTAGTTAAGTGAGAAATAATAATAAGTAATAAATAATAATAATAAGTAATTAGGCCTTGCAACAACCAAGTCATGCAACATACCTTGGATTGGAGGTAACTGTTTATAACTTTACCAATATCTGTTGTCCTCATAGGGAAATTAATATATTCAGCTAGAAACTTTTTCTCTTGAAGATTTTCGACTGAAAAAGAAAGAACATTACACGTAAGACACCTGCTCCATCGATGTCGTGTTGTATTATTTGTGTCCGAAATCAGCTAACCTAATTTTTTACACTGTGTGGTCTTGCCGGTTCTGTCCATTCCTTCAATAACTATAAAGGCACCACGTTTAAGCATTTTCATAATTAATTTTATTTATTAACCGCTTCTCGCAGGGAAAATTCAAATGAACACGTGACGTGCTTGCTTGCGTCAATCGTGAAATCAATGAAGTATGAAGGAAGCCGGCTGATTGGATATTGTGTTGTTGTTGTTGTGTTGTTTTTTTTTTTTTTAGCTTTACTCTATAACCTAACGAACTTAAAGTCATATTATTCACCAATTTATTAGCCAAGAGAGATAAATAAGTATAAATACTCAGAAGAGTATTGGCGAAAACGAGGCCAGGGCGTCAGAGCCAGTATTTGATCTAAGGCTAGGCTAGGTCTAGAACAGATTTTTTGTACTGTATATAATGTACGACCAGATAAGACACGACTATACTCAATGTAGACATTTGCTATACAGGTGTGGGCCAATCAGTGATCTGTTATGATAGTATTCGTAGAAATAGGAATTATCATTTTTTAACGTCGAACAAAGGTAAGCTCGAGCTTGTCTTTGATTATATTCGCACCTATATATTCGGTGGATAATATTGAGAAATACGAATGTGGAGAATTTTCAGGAACATTGGGCTTGCTGTTTGAGGTGGATAAATGTCAACGAAATTACTAACTACAACAGTCAGTATTGAAGGTAACTGTGTTTTTTTAAATTCTTTGTTTACATGTTACAAAAGTGTCTGAAGTTTGAACAACTTACCGAAATAATAAATAACGTACTAAATATAACTGACAGAAATCACCTTGGACACCTACTAGCGACACCTAGGTAAGAAATTTGTAGTTTGAATTCCCCATTGACACCTGAGATTGACACAGTTTCCTTCCATCTCAAGACTACAGTCTCGCCGGACTGTATATAGGGTTGCGAATGGTCAAAATTGTCTAAGAATCGAATAATATCCAATATTGTAGCTTTAAAAAGTGCCGTCCGTGATAGTTTTAAAACAAATAAATGATTGATGAAAACTGGCACACTATCAAACACAAACCTTGGCCAGTCAAAAAGGAAGTTATAGCCAGAGTAGTGACAGTAATATGATCATTATATAATTTGTCATTTATGACATAAAAAAATCCCCATTAGAAGAAATTAGTACATGTACCTACCGTCAAGCACGTCCGTTTCCCAGAGGGTCAGGCATAGATCATGGACCTCCACTACATTCAATGAAATCATTTCGTTTTTTCTTTTGGATTTTTCTAACAAACAAGGCGCCGTACGTATTTTGTTTCATATTACGCCGTACCGTACTGGCACTCGATAGGTAGGTACTGTGAATATGAAAAAAAGTATGGTACTTATTAATTTACTCTGGAGCCCATTAAAAGGCGGTCAGTGACCGTGATATGTTTTCAATTTCACATAGATACTTATCAATGTCGTATACATCACTAAAATTATATTTTAGTATATACCTGCATACTATAATTTATATTTTATTACTCACCTGACAAATACTAAAGTGGTCGCCAAATAGCGCCCAAAAACGAATATTGCATTAATAAGTACACCTTCGAGGTCGTGTATTATTGGACCAGTCTACACAATCTCTTTCATAAATTGTCTGACTGATGAGGTGATCGACTGGAGTCTGAGACTGGAGTGAAGTTGGCATTAGTTAAAATTAAAGTAATTTCGTGTAAGTATGCAACTTACTATTAATAATTTATTTACAGTATCTATACAAATCATACAGTGAATTAATTAAACTAAATTGTTGTTACTAAACTGCCGTAACTACATGAATGTAAAGGGTATTGGTATTCTTAGGTTTCTCTGTGCTCGTAAGTTAGCTACGAACTTAGTTGTATGTTATTGTGATCGCTAGTCGGTCGTGTCATTGCGCCCAGTCTCAGTCTCGCCTTGGTGCGCCATTTAGCTCCGCTAGCTAAAAAACAACACACGCAAAGTGTTTGTTAATTATTCAAGTGTTTCTGTTTCTACAGTGTTTTTTTTATGATCGACAGTATTTATTAGTGTTATGGTTATGTGGACTATACAAATATAAAACTATGGCTACGTTTTTACACCAACGAAACTGGGAACGCGAGAAGTTACGAAAAGGTTTTCTGTGTGGACCATCATGGTTACTGAGTGCGGTATTTTGTTTCATATTATCAACGAAATGTGTGCTATCAAGATCCGACGTCAATTATGTTTTCACATATCCTGATGGCGATATTTACGTACGATATCCCGGACACCCTCTGGAAATATACTGTACAACACTAAACTATACGTCCAAAGATCTCGTATTTATGATGAATAACACAGAGTTGCACAGTGAAGTAATCAATGAAACAACAATAAAATACTACGACAGGCAACCACAGATACACAGAGAGATGTATTTTTGTACAAATAAAGCAGCAAACAAACATGCTATAAACACAGTACTTGTTGATACACCACCAGAGAATGTGACAGATTTCAAGTGTATATCAAATGATCTGAAAGATCTCCATTGCTCCTGGTCTATACCTAGAACATGTAGCGATAATAAGTATGAACTTAGCTTTTACTCTCATGGAACATTACTAAGCCCATGCTCTCCAAAAAGGGATGAGTACACCTGGCATTGTATATGGAATCATAATACTGTGCCAAGTTACAGACAACAATTGGCAACTTACAAGTTTAAACTTGAAGCTACAAATTATTTTGGAAAAAACATCCAATATATAACTATTAACCATTTTGCTGTTGTGAAACCTGAGAAGCCTGCAAATCTAATAGTGACTAAAACATATCCACATAGAGCTCATATCCAGTGGCAAGTTTCCCAAGAAATTTATGACTTTTTAGACTGTGGCATCGAACATCGCATAGAATATCAAATTGCTAAAATTGACAAGCCAAATTTCTTTAGGCAAGTGAATGTGTCAAGCATGCCCGAAAGGACTGATAAGTCAAAGACATTCAAATTTGAATTGGTTGACCTTCCATATTCCCATATGCGCTATGATGTAAGAGTATTCATGAAAACAAAGGTGGCCTCAGATGAATTTTGGTCAGAGTTCAGTTCCGTTAAGTTCACTACCGCAAGTGAAATTCCTCCTCGTCCACCTGCTATGTCTGCTGGAGCCTTCACTGTATCTACATATGGGGAAAAACAAATGATTTATATTTATTGGATGCAACTTGAAATCTATGAAGAAAATGGTGAAAACTTCACATATAGAGCATTTGTTACACAAGATAATAGTACCACAGAACACTGGCCTGAAAAAGATAAAATGAGTTTTATAAACTTGACAGATGCAAGCATAAGTGCCCTACATGTTGCAGTGCAATCGGAGAATGCTATTGGACCGTCGAAAGAGAGAAGTTTTGTGTATATTCCTTCTTCTGCTGACATCCTACCACAATCAGATATAACATCCTTTACAAAATTGGCATATGAGAATGGTACTTATGAACTATCCTGGGATACAAACTATAGTGATATGGACAATTACACCCTATTTTGGTGTCAGTTCAATTGGACCCAAGTTTGTGTAGGGCGACTAAACTTCACTACTATATCAGCAGATAAAAGGAAATATATCATTCATTTACCAAAAGACATAAAATATCAATTTGCTATAGCAGTTAACAAAGGCATTCAAACAAGTGGTATGATTTGGGCGCATTGTGATATATCAAAAGACGTGGAAGCCATGTATAGTTCAACAGCTCAGTTGGGACATGAACCGGCAGATAAAAGATTTGTTGTACTGAACTGGAAAATGAACTGTAAGTTAAGTAATGACATTATTTTGGGGTACAACATATCCTATTGCCCTATTGTTAGTATGAATAACAGTCAGTGTGACAAAACCATTGGACATCATAGTGTTCATGTTTCAAATCCCATGAGTTCAAGTGTGAATGTGACCGGACTACTTCCCTGCACAATATACAAGTTTGAACTTATTCTGATTACAAAATATGGACCCAAGCTTATTAAAGGTGCAGGAATCGAAGTAACTACTATGGAGGACACACCATCTGACCCACAAAATATAAGTGTGACAAACATTAAAAACGATTCCATGGTAATTTCATGGGATCCACCTCTACATAAGAATGGCAATATAAAGGAATATCGTTTCCTAAACTATGACAAATTCTTTGCTAAAGATCCATTACTTCAGCCGAATCTTACGGACACTAATAGAAGAAATTATACACTGAGGAACTTACAAAGTTTCACTAATTATTCATGGAAAGTGCAAGCTTGTAATTCAAGGTGCTCACTCACTGAGTATGTTAAACCAGTGATTGTACGCACAGCTATTGGACCACCAGAGCAAATACCGCAGCCGAGGGTTTCCCTCAATGTCTTGAAATGGGACACGTCAAGCAGATCCATAGGTTATATTACTAAATATCAAGTGAGGAGGATAAAAGACAAGGAAGAACCAGAAATATTTAATACCAGCAGCAATGAATTTAAAGTAAATCTTTGTGATACAGCTCGAGTGTCAGAATCTTGGAGTGTGCGGGCAATAAACATTGATGATCATGAACACCATGGGGCTTACTCTGACGATGACAATGTCTTTCTACCACCAAAAACCAAGGATGAAAATGGAAATTGGTTAACAGAGGAACTTCTTGCACAGTGGAGCCCTGAAAACACTGTAGTATGTCAAACTAAACCACTAATAGAATTTGTGGTGTCCATATTCATGCTAATATTTTTATTTGGTATGGTTTATGCTGCCATAAAGTTATACAAACTAAATATTACCAGGAAAGATATCAAACCCGAATTTCCACCTGGTATTGTAGGTGATATCATAATAGAAAAGAGAAAACCTGCTTATAACCGCCCCATCAAACCACCAAGGAAAGATACAAAGCCTGATGAACGTTTACTATTGTCTGACACCGAAATATCTGGACGTGCCGAAATAAAACGCGAGTATGACAATAATTGTGGTGCCAGTGACCAATCTGATAGCACAGCACTGTCCGATCTGACCCGCGAGGGTCCTATGGAAAGGGAAAGCACAAGTTCCGATGCTGGATCTGAATCGTCACTGCATTCTGACACGACGAGAGGAGATGATAAAAGTGACAATTCCAATGCTGATGATGGCAGCGGCAGTTTCCGTGAACTTACGCAACCACCCACCTTCATTTATAAACAACCAAATATACCTACTTCTATTTATGATGAGCAGAAGGCCCCTGTAGCCAGCCGAGGGTACGTTACAACTGAAGATCTGCAGCATGTCTCAAAGCCATCACCATACATTCAAACTGCTGAAATGGAAGCAATGGAAAAATATCTCTCGCAGCCACCTCCAACTAGTTATGTCTTAGCCGGATTACCAACGCCTATGTATGATGCACAAAGTATACCACCTGCGTCTAGTCGACCGGGGGCTTCTAAGGGATACGTCACTGCCGAGGAGATTGAAAACGTTTCCAAAATGCCACCGCCAGCACAGAACACACAAACAGAAACCAAACCCGCAGTGGCGAAAGACCTCACGCAGCCCACCACATCAAGTTATGTATTAGCAGGATTGTCGACGCCATTGAGACAAGCTACGCCAGCGCCAAGTCGGCCGGAGGTGTCGAATGGATATGTAACAGCTGAACACGCACAGGCGAAATTGTCTCTAAACCTTCCACAGTTGGGTTCGTCACCCACAAAGGGTTTCGAGCCAGAAAGTTTGCCCTCAATGTCTGTATTGGCAGGCAGCGCGGACAAACCAAGTTGCAACAGCAATTACATCCAGCTGCTGTCACTAGATAACGTACGGAAGCCGGGTGTGATGCCGCCGGCTAACAGCGAGTACATCCCGGGCAGCGGAGACGGCGTGACGAATAAGCACCTCAGACGAATGTCTGGCGGCCAAGAGCCCATCATTGTTGACCAGTCCATGATGTCCCCAGATGCCTACTGCAAGTTCTCCCACGGCTGGATAGACCCAGCAAATGATACCTCGAACTCAATAGTGATAAATACAGTGCCAGACTCCAACGAGAACTGAGCGTACATAGACCACGTAGAATAAATTTCAATATTACTCCCGAGAAAACGTTTAGATAATTTATAGTGAATAGGACACTCTGGAAACATTACGTGTTTTTCTAGTGATATTACTTGTGCCTTAATAATTTATTTTAGGTGATGTTCAACCCTTCTATAGGTAAGACATTTTTCCTTAATTCAAATTCATTTCATTACAGTCTTAACTGATTAGTTTTGGATGTCTAATTGTTCTAATGTTTGAGTAATTAGGTAATGGGTCGTTATTAAGTACTCAATGCAGTATGCAGACGCATCATGACGCATGGTAAATGTATGTAGGTGTATGTAAACATAATATTGCTTGCGATATTTGTAATACACATATTTTTTACATTCATACAAATGTTGCACAGCAACAAGTGTGTTCTAGCTCTTATGTATTTTATTATTTTAAATCACTTACGTAGATAGCAAGCACAAAGGTGTAATTCGGAAATTGTAATTTCATAGGTGTCGTGACGTGAATTTTTGTGTTGTTTCAGAAATATGGATGGCATTTATAAAATTAATTTGATATCCAGTGACTTGAGTACTGAGGAAACTATTCATCAAATATGCGACACATTGGACAATTTAAATGGTATCGTTGATGACGTTTTTACGCGTCTTCAATATCGTATAGATAGTAATATAAGGAAAACAACAGACCTGAAGCAACGTATACAGGTTTCCAAGGAGAAAGTCAATAAGCTTACCGGTATACAGAGAGCAATCAAAGTATTTTCAAGTGCAAAGTACCCGGCATCTATAAAACACGAGCACTACAAATCCGTTTTTGATTTGGAAGGATATAAACACAAACCCAAAGATGTTGTCTTGAGCCGAAAGTCTCAAGGACGGCCCAATGATAAAGAAATTCAGGTACGCGAATATTTATCTGTCTCACCCAGTTCCATTAAATCAATGTCAAAATGTTTATCAATAAGAACGAAGCCATTCATGTTAACTATCATAATTCTAGGAAAAGCTTCACTTCTACCACGTGAAAGTAGCACAAACGCGCAATGACAACAAGTCCAAGCTGAATCTCCGACAGAGTCTGGAGAAGTCGACGACGGTGGGAGACCTTCTGGTTTTCGATACTGACGAGTGTCCTTACCTCGCTGTGACTAGCGCAGCGCCCTCGTACAGGCCCGCCACAACGCCCAGCAGCGGCGGGACTAACACAATAGATGCTCCACCTACCTCGATACTCAACAGGGAGCTCCCAAAACGCGATGCTGACGACATGCTGTACGCTCCAGGGATGGGAATGGTTCGTATATTTGCAGATTGTGATTATTTAAATTGGAAATCATTTAGAATCAAGGCTAATTGGTAACTTGAATAGGTACCAGAGATGGAGATGCCTAAAGACCTGCCGCATTTGGCGGGTATTGCTGACGACGTTCAATACTCGGTGACTGGCGAGGCGACCATAGCACCCTCGGCGGTGACGTCACCGATGTCTCCGGTAGAGCAGCTTCCTCCGGAGGTGTTGTTGGAACTGCCAGACCTGGAGCTGGGCGAAGAGGTGCCGGCGCCCGTGCCCGACCTGCCGGACAGCTCGCAGGTCGCGGCCCCACCCGCCGCCGCCGCTCCGCCGCCACCACCGCCCCCGCCTCCGCCGCCACCGCCGCCACCACCACCACCGCCGACGGAAACTGTACCAGAGCCACAACAGAAAAAGTAAGTCAATGTTAATTAATTTTCTCCCATATGTTTTGAATCAGGGCAATGTGGAAGCCACGTTGGTATAACTGCTCAATGTTTACCATTTTTTTTGCTACTTCTGTCACCCTTAAACTATTTGTCAGTATGGTGTCGCTTTGTACTACGTGTGTTTTTTTTTCCCTTCAACGCCATGTGTTTTCAGTTTTTTGCTGACCCTAAACAAACAGGGTGGGTGAAAGAAGATAATAACTCTCTCGACAATACTCGAGAGAATTAAATTATGGGTAACAACGTGTTATTTTGTAACAATAGGCTTTTAACCATAAACGAGTATCGAATTAACGATACCCCGCAGTGGAAATTTCTAATCTCGTACACGTGAAGAATTTACAGTACGAACACGGCTGCGTGTGTACTCCGCCGACTCCCGGATTATATTATCAATAGTCACTGAATTTCTTAGAAAAAAATGTAAATGCCACCGCTTAGGAACCTAGTCACAGAGCGCTCGGGGCGGCTTAGTACGTTCGGAGGTACAGACAGCGTGACCCCCGGGCCCTGAATAGAATTTTGAACAGGTGAATGGAGGATTGTGGAACAAGCGATTGTTTGTGAGTAGCAACAATGTGGCCAGGTAACATGGTCACGTTCGTCGGTAAAGCAACGTTGGCTCTTACGTAAACAATTCGCGAAACTCGGGTTGTTTAAGCAAAATATTTACAAGCGTGATACTTACATACGAAGTACGTGTTCGTAAATACATCACCATCGGAACGTTTAATAGAATTATAGCTGGTTCAATTACTGCAATATGGTCTTAAATATAATATATGGATTACTCATATTATATTTAAGACTAATTTTATTCAGTCGAAAGACGTTGTCCTGTCTCAACAAAGAGGGACACGTTAATGGTAAAACGAAATGTTTTTATTATTTTGATTCCGAGCATATTTTCAGCATAATTCACATGTTTAACTCCTCCTCTGGACTTCTACAATTAATTCAAGACCAAAATTAGCCAAATCGGTCCAGCCGTTGTCGAGTTTAGCGAGACTAACGAACAGCAATTCATGTTTACGTATAGTTATATTAACTTAGGTGCTGAACAAGAGTTTTTGTATATATTTTTTAGAATATCAGAACTAGTTTGTAATATTTCTCATAAGTCTTACGAATACGGAGTTGCGAACATTATACTAAATAAATATTATGGTCAGTTGAATAGAAAAGGAAATGTAAATTTTTTGAGATCATTTGCTGTTAACTCCACCATGTTTAGGGGATCGAGCCGATTTTTTAAGAGTAATTTCTCAGCAATAAAACGTCTGTAACCGTATGCGGAATTGATATAGGTTTCGTGAACATTTTTATTTTCTTCACTTTTATCGATTATGGTATTTTCGAATAAACACGAAACAATTTTAAAATGCTAATGGATGCATGCAGCCGAATATGTGCTAGTATATGACCATATGCATTTTTCTGTGTTTTAAGACATAAATGGTCCTGTCTGAGCGCCTACGCTTTACCGTTCTGTGGTGGGTGCTGTCTCGCTGCGATAGGGGCTTTTACAAAGTTCCTACAATAGCCATTCAGTTGTGTTATCAAAGGGTCGTCTCGCAAGTGACCAACTGTTTCTGTGTATCCACATTTTTTTTTATGACTCTCTTATAGTCGGTTCTTGTAGTCATATAAGAAGCGAATTCTGACACATTGATAGACCCAAAGGAGACATTGGTAAAACAACGTTTGCCGAACAGCTACTATTTGTACATACATCAAAAGTGTCTAGGGATCAAGAACATTTTCGGCTCTTAAAAAAAACTAATTTATTTAAATCAAATCCTACCTTCTGGATTGGTCTCCTACCTATTTCCCTATGCCTATATCAATGACTTATCACCACATTTTGAATAAATTATGAATGAATTCAGTTTTTGATCGCAATCTTCTAAAATTTACTTGATCCCTAGACACTTTTGATGTGTGTATTATACGTAAATTACCATTGTAGGTACAGCATATATAACTTCACCGTATTATAATTAGTGTAAAGTATACGATGTTTAACTTAACATCGTTATTTAGTCCATTAGATATACAACAGTAATATGAAACGAGGAAAATTAATGGAAAGCATAACAAGACGTATTGTTGCCGCAGAGAGATGGCCGGCTCTCATTAAATGTTGTTATTCTTCTGACTAATGATTTTAATGATATAATGTGGCTAGTTTCATTTGCTCTGCGTGTCTTGTGTGCGGATTTTTTACTCCTCTCTCTGTCTTGCAACGCCCGTCCACCGCCTCTTTGTCGTAAACCAGGGTTTCTTAAAGTGGGGTTCGCGTACTCCTAGGGGCTCGCCTTTGGTCGGTAGTGTTCGCGGAAAGATTTACGTAATGCTAGCTGATTGGCTGTCAAACGTACGCGATTAACACGAAGGCAGGCACTTGTTGCTGATTCAGAATTAAGATTAAATTTGCGACGAAAAATAAGACCACATCCCATTAATATATTTTGCCATCCTTCCATCATCCTTTTGATACTTACTGTATTTGTTAACTCTATTAGAAACCCATATTTTCTTCTACAGGTAGCTTATTTTATGGGTTTAACTTTTTACAAGAGTACGGGGGGCAATAAGTTTGAATAACACTGTCGTAAACAATACATAAAGTTTAATAACAGGTAGACATAAAGGAGTTTATTTTATTACGATGTGTAAGTAATATATAATAATGCCAATTTCACTTTCGTGTTAAATGAAGCAAGTAATAGTTTTTTACAGAAATATATGTAAGTATGTTTAATGATAATGCACATGTTGTCACGGATTCTTTGTTAGTTGTTGATTTGTATGTTTAAACTTATTATGCGGATTAGATAATTTTGTTAGCGTTATTTAATGTGAATAGATTCGATTTTGTTATAAGTGAAACTTGAGAAATGTGCTGTATGAGATAAGTTCTGTTTGCAATTATTTGAAAAAAAAATTTTTTTTTAAAGAAACGCGCACTAACATCATGTTATACTTAAGTATAAGCCGAATGCTTATCTTGGTTAATTTCGCGCCGTATTACCCGGTATCAACTTTTAATATTTCATAGCTAATTTTAATTACGAAGAGGGCCCTAAGGTTACTAAGGTTACGGTTACTTTTCATCAAGCAGTAAATGCCCGAGATAGTATCCACAGCCTTCCAATTGTGATCATTAACATTTTCAGGGACCCCACCCATCGACGTGACAAAAATAAAATGTCTACTTGTCTCAAATTGAGTGTCCACATATCACATAGTTAGAACAAAAAGGACCCAATACGAAACATGCCGATTTTGTAATTTAAGTTTAGTATCTTTTATGTTAAGGTTCAATTTCTTAAAATGACACATTTTGTTTTGTGTCACTTTTGTTCTAACTGTGCAATATATAAATAAAAATATACTTACTATGACCGTAGCGAAGAAAACTATCCTGATAATAGAAATTAAAAAGCTTAATACGTGTAAAATGAAAGCCTTAACCTCTATTCCGTGTAAATATAGGTACATCGTTATGGTCTCGGATCTCCTTGACATTAAAAGGTCTTTGTGAGCTTTTGAAATTGTACGCCTGTCATTACGCGGCATTCCGCTCTTTTCAAATAACGATGAAAGTACTTGGCTACAACATCCACCTGCTTAAATCCACCTTTGAATAATAATATAAGGTTTATGGCTTCCAGGGTCAACTTAGCCAAGAATTTAAGAAGCGAATGGGGAATTTTCTTTGACGTTTTTATGACAGATTTTTGTCGGAGATTTGTTATTAATGTCAAACTTCACCGCCCTCCTTTAGGGCTGCAACGGCCACAAGGTGGTGTTTTCGTTCACTTTGGGAATATCTGGTTTAGTAGGATGTTTGTTATTCTTTCACGCAAAACAGTACATATTGACCGGATATTTTTGTAACTGCCCAATACGTATTGTTGCTAATAAACGAGAATAGAACAAACCTTGATATTTATATGCAACTAACTGACCCGACAAACGTTGTTTTGCCTATATACATTATTATCAGTGTTTCTCTGCTATTATATATATGCTCAACAATAACTCTACGTACTAAAGAACACCGCGTCAAAATCAGTTGCGTAAGATCTAAGCATACATAGGGACAGACAGCGGGAGGCGACTATGTTTTTTTACTATGTATTCATTAATTAGAACGAAAGATATATAAAACGTCATAAAATGCCTGTACTTGCTAATTAGGTTATTATTACCATTTTTGTAGCATCCCCAGCGGGTTAAATTAGTCGTAAAGCTTTTCATATTATTCACCGGCTTCTATTACTTCCGCTATTTGAATACGGTGCTGTGTTAAAATTAACTTTATTTTCCCGCTACCACGGTTCATTATAACTTTGAGTGTCAGGAAATAATATGATGAATTTAATGTTTAGGTAGTAGGTATTGTCGGCTAAAAAAGTGTTTCTATCAGTTTTGACTTTGATGTATGAATTTTGCGTCCATTGTGTTGGTAGAAACTGGAATCGTTAAATAAAACATGACGTACTTATCCTAGTTCACTTGAGCCTGGTATTGAGGCATTTTTAATTGAGTTTTCTATTTTCTCAAAAGTTGACGCTACGTTGTATCAATAAAACCCTCTTTGACCGAAACTTATTGCAACAACTTTAATGAATATTGAAAGAAATTTCACGTCGTAATCAGCAGTATGCGCCTGATTGACAATCGACACAGAAACAAGTAGTGGTCTCTATGTTATAGATGAAAATGAGATTAATAATGCATTATTGCGTCTTAGGTGGCTGTACAGGTGAGTCGAAAATACCATTTTGAAAATCTCTTTCAGCAGATGCTGCATATTCGATCTCACCATATAAACTTGATCAGCACAGTTCATGCCTTTTATGCTGCTTCAAGAAAAAGTATCTCTTAATTCGACCGAATACTTGCTTTTTATCTTTGTTCGCCGTTACATTCTTAGTTTATAAACCGATTTTGATGATTTTATTTTTTGTTGGAAAGAAGATATTTCAAATGTCACATGACAAGAAAATCAGCGTTGTTTTTGTTATCACTATGAACAAGCGTTTGACCACCACGTTCGATGATGGAAGACCAGATAAATGGAACCGAATAAAAAAAATATGTTCCACGTGTATGGATAAATTTTGTGCCATGATTAAAAGCGCACGACCTTCATAAAACTTGCACACATTTAATTGGATAGGTAAAAAGTACGTCTTTCATGCCTTATAGGAATTTACTTACAAAGGTTGGAAAATAGGGGTTGAAAATTTCTACGAAATTAATTTAAATTCGACTGCAATTTCTATGAAATGTATTACTCAAGGCTTCTAAATATAAATGATGTTGTAAATGTTTTGCGAATTTTTTAAAAACATCTCCAGAGGTAGTAAATCACACTTCACACTAATGTTTGTGAGTGTGTATGTTTCTTATTTCTTCACGTCTTAACGGCTGGAGCTATTTTAATATTTGGTATGAAGTTAGCAGACTGGTTTAACAAATGACAACAAAATAACAATTTTTTGTCCCGAAATTCTCATAGGAACGGGACAAATTGCGGGTAAAATTGCCCAGGAGCTAGTTGAATATAAAGACATAATTTAGGTAGATAATGTAGCCATGTTTGTTCATTATGTAGAACAAGGGTTTGTTTGACTATTTAATTATGTGCATAAAATCACGGGGCGTCATCTAATAGGTATATTATAAATATTTAAAGAATGCGTTTCTTGAAATCTTGAAAGTTTATACCGGGTATTACGGTACGATGTCAATCAAAGATAAAAATTCAGCTTACCGTAGCTTGCTCGACGTTTCGTCATAGTTACATTTACCGTGCTCTCGTGCGGAATTTCGGAGTTTAATGCTTATCTTTGAACATTTTCGCGCCGCAATACCCGGTATTAACTTTTAATATTTTGGTACATATAATGAAAACGCAAATACCACCCACTCCCTCGTTCATCATCGCCTAGCTGAAACGATTGACACTACCGTCATAAAATATAGATAAATTCCCGTGGGTGTGTAGGGTAACGCTAAAGTGTTTTGCATTACATTTGTTAACTCTCGATATTCAGGTCGTTCAAGTTTGTGTGAAAATTTAAAAAGTACCAAGTATGATCACGAATCGGCCGCTAGTGTTTTATATGTATGGATAAATATTATAATGTATGTATAACACTTCACGGAATACGTTTAACAACTAATTCTGTGTCGGTTACGCCACATTGTGACCTTGTTGACCAAATTCATTGCATGCAAATACCGGTTGTTTAATTGTTGTGGGGTTTTATTGTTTTTCAGTCGAAATTGGACTTGGCGTGGTACATTGTAATGGGGGTGAGTGTGCATATAGGCCCGTTGCTGGTGTTTTTCTGCTAGCAGAACGTTTATGCACGATCAATACGTTAATCAAGGTAGCTAGTGACACGCAGGTGGCTAAGCGACCGGCATAAACATACTTGTTTGTCGTAACATAGACAGTAGGCTTAGCACGGCACATTGCACTGCTAATCTATATATATTTTATATAAAAATGATTAGATAGTTCTGCTTAAATTCGTGAACGGAAACTTATTTGTGGATATCTAGAGAGGGTTAAAAGAGGGTTAAAATGTGATTAAAAAATCTACCCCTGTCAGTTGCATTTTTTCCATTAGACTTCTTACGGTAAAAACATTTTCTGGGACAAATAGTACCTGTACATGCGAAGTATGAATCGATATTCGATAAATTTTACTCAAAAATTTACGAAAAGATTATGACGAAAATTGTTGGGAAGATATAAATAAACATGGAATAGGAGCATCCATTTCATATCAAAATTTACCACGGTGAAGAACTTTGTTTTAACGTTTGTATATATAAAAGAAAGTCGTGTTAGTTACTCCACTTATAACTCAAGAACGGCTGAACCGATTTAGCTGAAAATTGTCACGGAGTTAGTTTAAAGCCGAGGAGAAGGACATAGGATACTTTTACCCCTATCCTGTTGGTCGCGTCGCT